>JAVYIG010015811.1:0-34129 GCA_035222895.1 Strongylocentrotus droebachiensis | reverse complement strand
ACCCATTTGCATTAAAAAAATTAAATAAAAAAATTAAAGGAAGGGGGGTTTTGCTTCAAAATACACCCCAAAAAAAATGAAGGGAGGGGTTAACCCCCCCCCCCTGCATACAAGTCTGCGCACGTGTCACATAGTCCCATATACATTTTTCTGTGTACAGTGCCTGTAACTTTACCAAGACTGGGCCAAATTTCTTATCCTTTTGATGATTCCAGAACCTTGCAGTACACACCAATATTTATATGCTAGATGATAAACCTTTTCTGATCGATTCCACAACGTTTCTTTCACAATGCAATCGCATGACCATAACTGGTCTTTATCTTTAACCCTGTAATTTTAGAAATTGACCTCCATGACCTCTGACCTACATATCCCAAAATCTAATCTGGGCTCTGTTACATACAAATTACAACTGGTGGTAACTTTGCTATCAAAATCAATTACCATGGCAACGTCAACAAACAGTCAATCAAATCAAATAGTACAGTTAACATCAATGCTAAGTTTTATGCAACATGGCCTACATCATCTTCCTATAGAGTACCGAAGCTGTGACATCATACAAAATATATTTTCAGAATTTTTCAATTTTTACTTCATTTTCCGAAAGAGCATCAAAAATAATGTACAAATGTCGAAAAACCAATTGAATATGTTAAGTATTGGCTGAGATATGACCATCTGAATAAATAGAGTTATAATAGTGTTATTTGCTCTGGTCAGTAATTTTATGAACTGGAGCAAATTAACACTGAATTGCAATTAGAAATTTATTTATTTAGAATTTCAGATGGTCATATCTCAGCCAATACTAACGCATTCAATTGATTTTCGACATTTGGACATTATTATTGAGGCTCTTTCGGAAAATGAAGTAAAAATTGAGAAATTCTCAAAATAGTTTTTTGATGACGTCGTGACACTTCACCACTCTATTGTGATACATACTATCACCATGTCTGAAGCTAATACCTGTAGTGGTGAACCCTACCCAAATCATATTAGACTGTAGATATACTTTTTTGCTGAATACCATTTCCCTTCTTCCTTTCTTTGATGTATGCTGATAGTCTTCCCTCAATTTAAGATGCCAAGTGAGAGATAGCAATGTCCATGTATAGCTGCACTGACAGGATGTAAATGGTTCTTCCCTAGATCCAAACACTCCATGGCATTCCTCTCAATCAAAATCTATGAAATACCACTTTTCCTGGTTCCTTATCTTGGGGACTCGGTAAGTGGCTCGGTCTGTGATTTGGAAGAAGGTCTAGATTGGGGAAATAAAATATATATTGGTTAATTCTATTACAATCTATGTTTGATGAATAAATTAAATCAATCATAGTTTAAATTTCTGCTGTAAATCATGATGGTGTAAATCAGTAGATTTTAATCTACAGTCCCATAGTCTTAATACTTTGTTCCAATAGCCATGGGGTTCAAGAAGAAAATCCTCACTACATGAGCTATTCTTAACATTTTCCACAAACAGTACGGTACAAACTGTAATCAACATAATGAAATCAATATCATAATTAGTTACAATCAAAGATAAACCTTGTTCTTAAGTGGAGATTTTTCTACAGCATTTGACAAGTTCTTTTGTACTGTAGAGCATAATGTAGAAAGACAATGTATACTGTATGGTTCTTCCTTGTCCCATATGATAACATATATGTGACAGTGTTATGAAGATTATTTTACGTGATGTTTGGTCTCACCCAAGGTATGGAAAGGGTTGCATTCATAAGAAATATCAATATTTTATGTCCTTAGTGACATATGGGACAAAATGGCTTTGATTACCTGCAGTCATTGCTCGTTCCACACATTCTCGTAAGTGTAGCTGCTGTTTAGCACAAACTCCAGTTAGATCCCTTGAGAGCACATTTCCGTCCTTGTCCACAAACTGGCTAAGTATCAGCACATCCTGTTCAATGGCAATGCGGAAGTAAACACAAAATGACAAAAAAATACATGTAAATGGTATAGATGTGGTGTATACTATAACTTTCTTTAATATTTCTATTATAATTTATAGTAGGGCAACATTTGAGATTCTGGTATATCTGGTCATTGTATATATGAGTCGATAGCTCAAATCAGACAAAACATAAAGATAAATTACACATTGGATATCAATTTGTATTCGAAACTACACAATACATGTGTATGGGACAACAAATTACCACATACACTGGAATTGCCCAATACAAATGGTTAAAGGGGAAATCCACCACAGAAGCAGAGAAAATGGGAGAAACAGATCAGCGAAAGTTTGAGCAAAGACCGACTGAAAATAAGAAATTTATGAATTTTTGAAGGTGCAATCAAGCAAGCATGAATTGGCAACTCTATGATGAATCTTTCCAGGTCCCCTCCCATTTGCCCTACACTAAAAAGCTTTAAAATTTCATATTTTTAAAAGTATATCTTAAAGCTTGCCTTCATTTTGTTGTTGTTCGCTGCCAAAGATTTTTTTGTTTTTAAAGATTTTCTGTGTTTAAAAATAAAAATCATCGTCGTCGTCATTTTCATTGTCATGCTCGATATTGGCGATCAGACAAATGAGTGTTATTTATTTTGTAAATGCATAAACAAACTTTATCAGGAAGTTAAACTCACCTTGTATGTAATGTGTAGGTTTCGACTGCATATCGGGCAAGCACCATGTGGATTATCAATTGGGGAGTAATTGATCCCTGGTTCTTCATACGATGCCTCAATCTGTGCATTTGAAGAGTAAAAGGTCAAAAAAGGCATGTGATATGGTAGATTTCTTTTATGTACACACACCTGTACATGTAATGCATCTCTTTTGCAAAGCTTTTTTTTTTGTCTTCAAATAAAACAATTGGCTTGGACAAGCATTACACATGTTATCTATTATGAATTTCAAACGTAATCTAAATAAGTATATGGAATCAAGAGCCATTGATGAGTAATCCCATCCCCTTTAAATATTTCATACCTTTGTACTTTTAGTGTATACTGTATTTGTTTTGTATATATTTTATTTTTATCATTATTATGTTGTATATATGTTATTTTTATATTGTATGTTTTTATGTATACAATAGGATCCAATTCCAAATACTCAAATACTGTATGATCATTCTTTTGGCTTATCATAAGTATTGCATCTTGTGGTTTAAAAGAGCTGCAAGCTGGAGACACAATCGGTTGGGGGTACACATGTGTGTGTGTTTAATCCAAGACACGCCATATTGGCTTAAATTGCAGGGAGGCACATACCTTGCATTCCCCCTTGATCCACCCAATTTTTATTCATTAAAAGATTAACACACAATATGATAGCCTTACCTCCAATGTATCTCCCACAGCCTTCTCATGAACTGTAAATAAAATCAGAAAAATATGAATAACCCGGTAAACTGATTCACTCACAAAATGATGAACAATAAGAGATGACAATAGTTTAATCAATGGCTACATGCATATCCTGGTCCACAGGCAAATATGATCTGCGTGATCATTAAGATTTAAATAGACAATCATATAAACTTTTGTTATCAAATTTTTGGTAATGATATTTTGTTTGTGATTACGCTGTACATCATACTGACGCATATCATATGACTTATGTGTCAAGTAACCTCCCAATTGTCTTTCTGCTTCTGGCCCGATCTCTCAGGGTAGTCACGTAGCAACAGTATCAAAGTTGCCTTCTCCCTCGGGCACTACTCAAAACATGTTATGGATAGCGCATTATTTTAGACCTGCATGTCCTTCACATTTATTGTTTTTATCATGCATTAAACTTTCTGCAATGTTTCATCATTATTATCATTCAGATTATTTTTTAGCTTGGGAGCGCTCTTGCTCATTAGTCCAACTTGCTACGTCACAAATGGTACCAGCAAACAGCAGGCTCATCAAGGGCCGACAAAATGGGTAGCAATTTCATCACTTTTGAAAGCAGATTGAATTCTGTAACAATTTTTGAAAAGTAAGCATTTTTAAACCCTGGCTCTGGTACTCAATACCCTTTTTAATTGCGATATATTGACTTTAGAACTATCAGTGTAAGTGTTATACATATATGTATATCAAACATATTGAATTGAATGACTGTATTTTCAACAGCAACAGCAATATTGCCGCTACAACATTGACAGAGCATGTATTGGCATGTACATATATGCTGGTAAATGATGTATATCATCCAATGGTACTGAATTCAGCTTTAATTTATTATGAAATGCATAATTATACAAACATGGAAAACAAACATCATATGTTATATAATGAAAACTGAGGCCACTTTTGTTGTACCGTAGTAAACTGTATGTTTTCCAAACATACATTCAGAATAAATCTGTCTTATATTATGGGCAACCTTTTGTTCAGAACTTAGCAATGCATGTTTTCTTTCACATTTTGAATTACAGATTTATGCAGATTCAACCTCCTTATACTGAAGCTTCTGATCATTTATCTTGACATGGTGAAGCAGCTTGGTAACTTGGATATCAGTGAAAAGAGCCTTTTAGACACAAAGAACTTGTAACAGCTAAACATGTCATTAACTGAGAGAAAGTGCAGTGGAGAAGACTGGATACCACCAGAAGTTTCTTGAAAGATGCGATTTAGACAACATTTAACTTTACTTCTTCAACCAAACACGAGAGGGCCGAAAATCAGACAAATGGTTGGTAAGGCCCTTATAACTCTTTTTTTTCCTGACTTCCACTGTACCATTAATATTATTTACATTTATCCAATTTAATTCAACATTAGCTTATTTCATTTTTCTTGTATTTTACTGCAAATATGACAATATTAGTCTCCAGACTTTAGCCATATTCATTTTTCTTACAATAAAACCAAAATTGAATTGAATTGATATTATTTGAAAAATTCCATATTTTTTTTTTGTTATCCTTCTTTCATTCAATTTGTTATGAACAAATTTATGAATATAAAACATTGTATTGCTTCTGGCGTTTCCTTGATTCCATGTCTTTTCAGTTCAGTGAGTGAGCCATTGCAACACACGGTATGATCAAGTTTTTAAATAGCATCATTCATTTGTCAATTGTAAATGTAGACCTTACTTTGATATCAGCAAAAGAAAAAAAAAGGAATTGACAGCAGTGAGCTTCGAACCCGGGACAATGGTGTTCAATGGTGTCTTGACGAAATTAACCATATACCGGTATTTATGAGATTAAGGAAAATAACCATGTGTGCATGCGCGGGTAGAGATAGTTCTTAGAAAAAATAGCCCCCAGCACGGGTAGAGATACTTCTTAGAAAAAATAGCCTCCAGCCCCCCCCCCCCCCTTTCCTGGCCCCAGGTTTATAGGGTTAAATTTGTACACATGGTTCAAATTTTGCTAATGCACGTTTTAATATTCTAAAGGTTCGTAATTCCAAAAACGATGCATATTTTTTGGAATGATAAACCTTGGGAATTACTTTTGCTTTTTCTGACTTGTGAACCCTTCCTCTGCAAGATCAGGTCTCCCAGCTAACCCAATGGTCTAGCACAAATCACATGACGCCCAAACCTTCAAAATGTAAGATAATTAACATATGCTTCATGCGAAACCCTGAATCCAAGATCGGCGATACTGTTCTTCAGGAAGTCACACACCTGTCACTGTTAGGAGTTACTTTGCAATGTAATATGAAGTGGGGTCAACGAATTGACCATGTCGTTCAAAAGCTTCGAGATGATTGTTTATGTTGTGCATCTTGAAGAGATACAATGCATCCTGTATGTAGTGATCTAGTTACGATTTACGCATTCCATATCCGTCCCATTCTAGAGTATGCCTCACCTGTCTGGGCTTCCTCAATCACTTGTCAACAGTCTGAGAAAGTTGAGAGAGTTCAGAGGCGTGTGACCAAGATCATTCTCGGTATCACCCCTCTCACCTATGATGAAAGGGTAGAGAGTCCAAATCTACCCTCCCTTCAAGCAAGAAGAATTGAGCTTGATACTAAGTTTGCCCACTCGCTACTGACGTCCCGACACAGAGACTTTCGTCCACCATCTAAAGATTCCTTGCCCAATTTTCGACCCCTCCGTAATAATCATGGTTTGGTCATTCCTAGGTGCAGGACTAGCCGGTATAAAAATTCTGCTGTTCCTTCTCTTGTTCGTACAATTAATAAGCCTTGATTCTCTCTTTCTCTCTCTCTCTCTTTGAAAATCGCACCGAATAAGCTGAAGGAGGGGGAGAGCACTTTTTTTTTTTTTTTGTTCCAAAAATTTGAAAATTAGGCCTACCGATATTTTGTTTAGTGGGGGGGGGGGGGGGGGGTTAGGTCTTCTTTCTACTTTTTAGCACACACACACACAGCTCGACACTCGTGTCTAGTGCTTTGAGAATAAGGTCCTGCCTTTGAGACTACGCAAGATTTGTCTGGTGTGTAAATTGACCGGAGCTCATACATTATTTATATTATGATGTCGCAAGACTTCTGTTTTGGGCTGGAACAATGACGTCTCTGTTCACAGTTTTCCTCCCCAATTTGAGATGGCTCTAGCTATGGGGCTCAAACCAACGCAAGATTGACAAAAACATCGTACTCTATCTTCCTTTGTATGTGCAGTTTGTAAAAATCTGCAATTAAAAAGATTTAATCCTTTTTCATTATATTTTCTAGTTGTTAGAAGTGACATTTGTGCACAACTGATATGTTAATCTCTATCAAAAGTTCTTTGATATTAAATTGATTCCATATTTTTAGGCTCTACCTTCAGTCATTGAGAAGGATTTTAGTGAGCTAACCTCATCGCCCTCTAGGACCCTTATAGTTTCTCTTGTTCGCGCGTAATGTTCGTCTGCTAACAGAATTATTGGATCAAAATACGTCAAAATTTGCAAGATCGTCAACAAATGGTGAAAGACCATCACAGATCCGTGATTAGGTATGTTGCGGAGTGTACAATTGTGTATTTGTTATAGATTTTATTCCATAGACCTAAATCTAGATCTAGTTGTTTTCTTTTTTTTTTCCTTTTTTTTCTTCTGGTAATTTTCTGACTTGGACGACGAGCGCACAAATCGTAGGCGTAGAAGACTTACGCCCGGGCATTGGCCTCCCTATTTTAATACACAGCCAGGCCAGGATAATTATATTATAATGCAGCTACGTGGGTAGACCTAACAACCAGACAACAATTTCAACAAGTGGGACTGAACTTTAAAATATTGAACAATTTATTAACGATTGTCTCACCTTTTCTATACTTTTCAGCCATAAAAGGAGATGAATTTGAGGAAAATGCTTTAAAATAAATATTTCCCCAAATTGTCTTTCTATCTAGCCTGCATGATCGATGAAATATTGTCAAAGTTCGTGTCAAATTACGTGTCAAAGCTTGAACGGAACTCATCTTGATCAAAATATGGCACGGTCGCATTACAACGTAGCATCGTTTTGAAACCAGCGACCAATAAAGGTTGCGGTTTGCACCAACCCACCCTTCTTGGCTATAGTGTCTGCATACTAAAATATGTTGTATTGATTGCCCTATAGGTGACAAAACATGGGTCGGTCGGTCGGAAATCTTTTCTTTGTTTTCCTTATTTTTCCTTCTTTCTTTCCTCCCTCTTTGGCGCGATATTTCTCGGTACAGTGAGCACAAGTTTAACAACAACAACAAATGGAGAAAAAAAAGGGGGGAAGAGAGAATTTGTGTGGGTTAAAGGAGAAAGGAAAAAATGAAAGAGAATAAAACAACGCCGAAGAGAGGTGCGAGAGCATGAGGAATTGTATTTCTTTTAAAAGAATGATGGGATAATAACACAGTTTTAGACACTCGAGATAAGTTTTGCAAGGTACCACTGACGTACCAAACCAACGTCTTTGTGCATTGTGCAGAAACGAAGCATGCAACGTCTCCCGACGTGACAGATCACTTTTCTCTAACTTCTAACCAATCAGAAGGCCTCATTTTTTTTCTCCAGAAAGTGCCGGTGGAAATTAATGTGCCAAGTGATTCTCAAATTGCAAAAAAAAATTGCTACTCTTGGAGGGGGTATAGGAGAAAGCAATTTTACGTCATATTACTGCTTTCGCTTCGCTCCATCGTTTTTCATATATTTCACCCTATGTGATTTTGTGCCCCCCCCCCCCCCCCCCCCGGTAAGAAATTCCTGGATTTTCCAGTGGTAGATTTCAAAAATTTGGGGTCGGTCGCAAAGGGCAATACAACTTTTTTTTTAAGGCCCTATTATGACGAAGACTCTGCTAGCGACCAATAAGCCAAAGCAACGACCGCAGAACTGAAAATACTCATCAAATATTCAAAGTGTAAATGGTGGTTCAAAATATCGACGATTTTTTGTTTGTTGTTGTTGTTGTTGTTGTTTTGTTTTATTTATTTTTGTTAATGGGCTGTGCATGGAATGTCATGTTTGGATTATTTGTGTCATAGCTTTACTTTGAATGGGTATATGATTTTCTGCTATGGTCTTATATCATCATTACTGAACAGCACATAGTTACTAGTAACATTAGTAAAAACAAAAGTTCATCGTGATTTTGTAAATGGAAAATCACACCACATGCCCTATTACACTTGGAAAGTATGATTATTTGCGATTGAAACACGACAAACATACCACTCCACTCAGAGAAAAATGCAATGTGCTAGTTACGTGGAGTGGTTAATTGTCATTTCACCTACACATTCTGTTCGCATATTATAGGTGTTACCTTTGACAAGCCTACTGTATATGAAAATATCAGATCATGAATTAATTGTATTCAAATCTGTTGATTTCCACTTACATAACCTCAGTAGAATAATGGATTGTTCTAGGACTATTGCCCCCTCCTCCTGGACAATCACCCCGGGCCACCAGAGCTGACCACCTGCTTATAATTAATTCCAATAGACCATACGATACCAACATTGGAGTTGCTATGTCAGACGTGCTGTAGCATCACCAAGAGAAGAAAGGTAATGTGGATGTATTATATGGGTTCTAGGACAATTACTCCCTGGGCAATCACCCCCCGGAAAATTACCCCGGCGAGGACAACTACCAAGCTTGGGTGTCGATTCGGGGGGGGGGGGATATATCCCCCCCCCCCCATATTTCAGGTGGGGGGTGGCCTGTACAATCATCCCCCCCCCCCAAAAAAAAAAAAAAAAAAAAAAAAAAAAAAATATATATATATATATATATATATATATATATATAATAATAATAATTCACCATAAAAAAAAATGAAGAGAAAAATTAATGATGAAAGCCCGATGAGATTAGTTAATGGTTATTACTCGCAAAATGACCATCAATATTGCTATCTCATTTTCATAATAAATACATATTTGAATAGAAAACGAAGTAAATGAGACAACCGTATATGAGACAAGAATTAATTGAATTCTCGCTCATCAGGAATTGGTGAATTTATTCAATTTATTCAATCAACAGCATCATAGAAACGCAGTGCGCCAAATGCAAAGCCGCAGCGTTAAAAAACAACGAGCTAAATGTTAAGCGCAAAGCGAAAGAGCAAAAAAGAAGTGGAGAGTGGGAGAAAGAGATAATGAGAGACAGAGAGGATAATACCCCACGTAGCTAGCCCATGTGGGACCCACATGGGTCCCATATTTTCTGAAACATGGGCCCCATATGGAAAACCATCTGGGGCCTGCATCTGCACCCAAGAAGCATATGGGACCCATATGGGTAAACCCATATAAGACAGATGGGACCCATACCAAAGTGGGCCCAAATGGGTATGCCCAGCTTAATCCCATCTATTGGTTAACCCAGATATCTCCCATGTTGGTTAACCCAGATTTTCCCCATGTGTTACCCATATGGGCATATTCATATTCTACCCATTATGTGTACGCCCAGCTCATTCCCATCTGGGACTCATAAGGGCTGGCCCAGATAGATCCCATATGGGTTACTAAATATTGGCCCCATTATGGGATACATAATGGGTTCCATTTAGCCCAGATGTCACAAATGACCCAGATCATTCCCATATGGGCCCCATATGGGCTTGCTACCTGGGGAAAATGGAAAAGGGGAAGAAATGGGCAGGAAAAAAAAAGAAAGGGGGGAAGAGAAAGGAAGAAAGACAAGAGGAGGACGGTTTTGTCTAAATGACAACATGTAGGAGACGAAACTTTCAGTTTGTTCCCTGATTCATACTCAGTATCTATTTTGTTTTATTAATTTCATCCATTTCTTTGTTTATTTATATCTCTACATGTAAAACATTTGAAGAGCTATTTTCCGAAAGGTGCAAAATCTTTTGATAGCAAATGGAGATAATGATATACATTTTCCTCTATTTACCTTGAACAAAATTATTAACCTAAATTACGAGAGAAATTATGAACACATGCATCTTTCAATATCAATTTTCCATAGACATCTGAACAAAATCGGGTAAACAAAGAGTTCTTTTTTAAGGTACACACATGGATCTAGTGCCTCTTGAAAATAAGCTCTTTGTATGTACATAAACAAGCAATACAACAGAATACTCAAGTTCGATATTTTGGAGAAAGATTATTATGACAACTTATTTTTGTTTAATTGAAAAGCTGATGTAGGCCTATGTATTGTATTCAAACGTAACAGGCATAAGATAGTTAAGGTGTTTTTGAAGGTTTTCACCCACCTTCTAAGACTGGTTATAGTTTTTGAAGAAAACAATAGTGCTCTGTTCAGGGCCTTAGGGGAATATTATGCTTATATTTTAGAACGTATCTGGTATGATAAGTATATCTGGGTGAAGAAGGAGATAATGGAAGTTTGTTGTTTGGTAGTTGGAACGTAGGTTTTATATTATGTTTTTAAGAAACAGGGAGTTTGTATGAAATCAGGGGTGGAAATTTTCTGTCATTTTAAGAACCAAATTTTGCATCAGTGATATTCTGTTTCATTTAATTGAGTTTCCCGCTGAGAGGATTCAGTTGGTTTAGTTAAAGAAGGAAGAGAGTCAAATGAAGAACCAAAAGCAATATGTTTTTCATTTACTAATGAGAACTATGTTTTTTTGAGATCTCCTTACACAGAATATTAGAATGGGGTTTTCACGATGAATGTTGTTTGGAGACATCAATATTCATAAAATGTATGTTTCTATCACCAGGAAATAAAGAATTTTCTGTCTACATTAACCTTTCCTGGTTGCTTAATTAATGCATTTGCCCACTCACAAGTTGATATCCCTCACCATTGGATTTTTTTTTGGGTAGTGTCTAAATTTCGTTTAAAAATAGATGATATTAGTCTGGTAGGCCTACACTGCAGGCAAGAATCAGGACTAACATTTAGCATGTTATTAATTTTTTTACCACTCTTATATTCTCTGAAATGTTATCTTTGTTGAGAGTGACTTGAAAAGGTCAATAACTTGAAAGGGAGGGGGTGCAACCTGCCACATGCTTCTACCTCTTGGTTGCTTTGATCCATTGCCGAAAATATTGTGGCTCCTATCACCCCCCCCCCCCAACCTATGATACCAATCGACACCCCTGCCCCCCAAGGAAAACTCATCCCCCCCCCCCCCGCCCCGTGGACAATCTGGATTCAATAGCAAAAAACGATCTGACACATTGAGAGGTGGCTACAAGCCCATGCCATAAAATCCTATGCATGAACCCACATTCGTTTGAATACTATAGCACGTTATCTTCCTCATTACTACACATTTCCCTTTAATTATAATGTATGCAACACCTGTGCGGTTGCTGTTTTCCACGAGGGATTTCAGTTTTAGGTAATTATTGTCCAGCGCGTCTCAAAATGCATGGAAATATATTTCTCTGGAGCAGGGTTATTTCAACTTTTTGTTAGTCACGGTACCCTCTTCAGAAATGAACAGTTTCTCCCAATCCCAAATTCTTGAAAGACTATTTATTTTTGCATCACTCTGGCCAGTGGCGGATCCAGGGGGGGGGGGGGGGGACGTGTTAAAACACGTTAATTTTACCTTTTTGGGGAGATTGGCCCTCCCCCTCCCCTGGTGCTCAAGGGGGGAGGGGGTGTAATTTTTCAAATTTTCGAGGGACAAAAAAAAAATGTGCTCACTAACCCCCCCCCCCCCCCCCCCCTTGACTGTTTTCAAGACAATATCATGTTTGTCGATCGCAGTTCAATGAAGCTTGATGTCTTTTGGTAATTTTAGGTAAAAGCAATCTAAGCAACAATTTCTGTATTTTAGCGACAGTCGTTCGCCACTGCTAGTCTTTAATACTTCTATGACATGCAGTAACAAAAAAATAAACGGGCGATTCAAAACCACGTGCCAACCCTGCATTACAGAATTCGTATTCACATTTGCTCTACGGCTAGGAAACGGCGGCCGTAGGCCCCCGAAATCGAGAGATACTGCGGCGACCACAAAGGATCTGCGGTCAGGCCTCAGGGTCACCCTAGGGCGTATGCCTATTCAGGCCATACGGGTCGCCGTGGGATTATAGCGCGGAGTTTTATCTTTTTTCATTTCTAGGTTCACCGTAGCAATTAGACAATGAGACACACCGTAATCATGCCGTAGAGCGCTCTACGGCGACCATACGTCGGGCATACGGTGGCCTTGCGGCTACCTTGCGTCCGCCTAGGTATTTTTTTCAAAAACTGTTCGGCAGCTGCAGGTTCTCGCGAAACGGGCAGGATACGGGCTCCGTAGAGGCGTAGACTAATCGCAGGCCAAATGTAATCCAGGCATAACATTTGTGGCTGCTACCGTATGTGATCGTAGGAATGTTGCGGCGGCCCTGTAATTGCTATTGGCCGTATATATTTTAGACCCCACGGTAGCCGCGGCAAATGTGACCTATAGGCATAAGACAGTTATGTAATGTCGGGAAGTATCTTGGACATGTATTTTTGACGTAATGTGACAAAAGAATGGAGGGAAAAAAATATTAAAAAGTGTCCTCTTCCCCCCTTCCCCCCCCCCCCCCCCGCTTATTCAGCGGCTGGCTGAGTCGTTGCGAAATTTTCGGCCCGATTTAAAAATGTTAACCCCCCCCCCCTTGCATGTGACAAATGATTGTGTATCACTAGCAATTATTGATTGTCATGGAATGTTATGGATAGGACCGAAGAACGGTGATAATGGAACGCCGATCAGACGATAAGTCAATAATACAACGAATATTAGTTCGCAAATTTATAAGAAATGTTTGATCTTGTGCCTAATTAAATGGAACATACCGTTGAAGAACAAAATGAGCGATACAGATTGGACAGTTAATGAAAGCGAATAGAAGCCAAACATGTTGACAGGATAACGAATAAAGAACTGAGCGAAACAGAAAGTGACATGAGGCGGTACTTGAATCATAAAGTGGGACATGAAAACCATACTTAGAATAATAAATGAACACATTGGACTTTGCATCAGTGTATACTCGTATCAGACTGTGCATCATTGAACTATTGATGGACCTGGAAAATGGACACTGGAAAATACCAAGTTTCAATAGTTCTGTGTAATTATGTATCGTGGCACATGTATAAGGTGACAAGCAAATTAAATATAATAATCATAATAATGATAACAAAATATATATACTTCATTTAAAAGTACTATGTCCTCTTTGCAGGCCAACAAAAATGCAAAGGTTAAATTCCAACAACATTTGAAAAATACATGTATAGTACTAATTTAGAACTTCCCTCAAAACGAAAGGGCTTGAAAATGGCTTTTAGTGGGAACATAACGATCATCGGTTGTCGAATCGACTTAAGTGATTGCAATAACCTAAGTAATAGTCTGATTTTCAGACCCTTTTACCAAATGGTCGTACGTTTTGTGCTGCACAAAGATGCAATCAGTTTGATTTTGGCCATTATAAGTGGGTTATTGATGTAGACAAAACAATGCTCATGTGGCTGTTACAGCTCATTTATGTATGTTATTACCAAAGAAAAGGAGATGTCAGTTAGTGTCTGGCAGTGAAGTCTAGAAGGTAAATGGGTTTCCTTGCATATTTGAATACTAGGACACTGCTAATGTTTAAATTTCACAGATAGGACATTACATATTCATAATTCCTACAAAGTTCTAAGAATTTGATGTTGGCTGCAAAAGGGACATAGTATCTTTAATGATGATCAATAATTATGTGTGGTAAGGTAGCTTATAAGGGTCCACACAGTAAAAACGCTGCTTTGTAAACAATGTTGCTCGAAACGAAAGTAATTTTTTTAAACATTCGCTGTTTAAAATGTAATGACTGCTAAATTTACTATACGAGAGCTTTTGTGTTGTTTACATGTGACGTCATGTGTAACGTGCCAGTAAAGTGCACTTTGGCTAAAAGCTTTATTTCACATCATGGCCGACCAAGCTACCGACGCGTTTCTAAGTGACTGGGGATTCAATGGCTTAATTGAAATCACTTTTCTATTAACCAATTTGAAGTTTTTAACTTATAGCGTAATTTTACAGTTAAAATGTTCAGTATTCTGTACGCAAAATGTCAGAATATAGGTAGACTTAAAACCGTCGCGTCATGCAGTGCGGCACTGATCGCGCAATCGGTTATAACGTGTGCTAAATTCCTTGCCATAGAGATTGCATGCATCCCTATATGCAGTTTATACGTGTGTGCATGCGCGCTCATGCTAAATGGGCTCTGTTTTGGCGCTAATTCATAAATTGCAGAATTACCCTACCATATTGTTAGTCTTCATATACCTATATAGAGAACCAGAAGTAGTGGTGCACTTATTCAGAGTATCAAACCCAACTTGTACCCCATTATACAACCCTTTTGTTGTAAAAAAAAAACCCACTGAACAACAGTTCCTTTTAAAACAACTTTCTTTAAACAAACCAGTTGGTGTAAACAACCCCCACTGAACAACAGCTCCATTTTAAACGACCGTCTTTAAACAACTCCGGTTGTTTAAATTATGATTTTAAACAAGTTGTTCAAAATGTTGATCAACTAAGTGTTTAAACTTTAAACAACTCGAGATGCTTAACATTTTAAACAACTCTCAGATCAGGTCACCCATTAATCCGAGGTTTTTTAAACTTTTAAACTTTTAAAGACCCCACCCCCCCCCCACAAAAAAACACACACACAACAACAATGTATTATTTATGCACAAATTTTAAGGCATTATTGCTGAAAAGGGAAGTATAACTCCAAATGGAAGTCTATAGACTCAAATATAATGGTGTATCACTATCAGTATTTTTAAAATAAATCATCCCTTGATGTGAAAAGATGTACATGTTTTATGTAAAATAAGTATAACCAATAAGCAATGTAGAGCAACTTGTACATGAAGAATGACCAATCAGAGAAAAATGTATGTGGCTATGTTCATGAATGTATGTTTCCTGAATTTAACGATATGCAACTATAAATGTTGTTGACATTTTAGCGCTACAGAGTAGAAAATATAACGAGAATTTAGTTCGTCACTGACGATTTAAGTGGTCTGTCGTGAATTTGATGGCGGTTAATGACCTTTTGACATGCTGTTGACAACCATTTAAAAAAATGGACACTCTAGGAATCGAACCTGCAACCTTGAGCACCGCAGGCAAGTGCGTTATCCATGCAATAGACCAAAATAGTCTACTACATGCAAATCTGAGAACGGCATAAAACGCAAATTTAAAAATTAAAAAAAATCGCCTTTAATCGCAATTTTAAACTATGATGAAGTCATCAAAATGAAAAATGGTGGCAACAAATTTTTCGTAGAGAATTGTCTCAGCTAAAACACATCACAAATTGGGAGAAAAACAATCAACATTTTCAGAGATACACTCAATGTTCAATAAATTGCTGACGTCATAATATGCAATTTCGTATTTTGAGTTCCAAGGCTATTATGATGATGTCATGATATACTTAATGGCCAAATGAGACTTAAAATCATATCTCCAATTCATACTCTATCCCAATATGAAAATAAAATGGGGCCTGGATGACATCACGATAACTTGGTGACCTTGAAATTGTACCTGTCACGTTTTATGACAATGACCTATGACTGGGCCAAAATTAAATAAATTGACTGTACCGATCTTGAGTTATCCTCTCCACGAAAATGGGGGGGGGGGTGAACTAAATGAAAACAAATAATAATAAAGAAATAAAGAAAGAAAGAAAGAATATTCTGACGAAATTAATTGGCGATCTGACGAATACGACAGACCAGCTAAATATTATCTCAGTGAAAGAAAAAAAATGTAAAAAAGAAAAGGAAGTAAACAAAATAATATATATATATATATATGATATAGACTTGGCGATATGTGGGAACAAAAGTGGTATTTAATTTGGAGATTGATGACATTGATATAATACTATATTTTATTTTTCTCAGAACGTACAGTATAGTCTATGATTTCTCTTGAGAAAATGTGAGTGGACTGATAAATGCAGTGTAAAGTAATAAAAATAACCTCTCAGCAATATAAATTTAGAACACCAATCATTCCCCGGAAAAACTGTCAAAATCAGATAAATACACTCTCCTTAATCTCCGACATAAAAGTAGCAGAGCCCTAAATCAATACAACTGACTCAGAAGATGTCCAGTGCAGGTTTGTCTGTCTTTTATTGTAGGCTGCTATGCAGCATCATATTGAACATTTTAAAGCAAAGTATATTCAAACGAAATACATCATAAACCAATAGCAAAATAGGAGTTAAGAGTTAGACTGAATATTCAAAAAGGAAAGGAGAAGAGAAGCAATGATAAGTAAGAAGTGGAAAACCCCAATGCACTCACACTAAGCCATAAATAACGAATGAGAAGAGAACAAAGGAATATACCAGTTGACATGGAAGACTTGGTATGTAGAGGAGATGAATGGAAGAAGGAATTGAGTTGAGAAAATGAAGTAAATAAGCAAATGATTTGAAATAAATATGTAAGTAAATAAGCAAATGATTTGAAATAAATATGTAGAGACATAAGAGACTAGATAAGCAAATGGTAATTGTAACAAATACAAGTATGAAAGAAGTCTATATTTAACTCTTACATGAACTTCCCTTTAAACTAAAAATGTCCTCATTTTGTTTTACCTTAAACATATGTTTGTTAATTTATTAAAAACGAAAATCAATAAAATCCCCGTGGAGGGGAAAAGAATTGGAAAAAATGCATCTAAACAAAAATGAGTAAAATAATGTTACCCCCCCCCCCCCCCCAATGCATTTACACAACCGTGAATAAAGCATGAGAAGAGAACAAAGGAACATACCAGGTGAGGTGAAAGACTTGGTATAGGAGATGAATGGAGTCTATTGAGGAAGGAATTGGGTTGAGTAGTTGAAGTAAATGAATATGTAAGTGATAAGCAAATGATATGAAAAGAATATGTATAGAGAGAAGAGACTAGAGAAACATATACTAATTGTAACTAATACAATATGGAAGGAGTCCAATTTTAACTCTTACAGGAGCTTCCCTTTAAACTATTAAAACAAAAAATTACCGTATATGTTTGATAATTTGTTGCAAATGAAAATCAATAAAATCCATAGGAAGGAAAAAGTATGGAAAAGAAAAAATTCATTTAAACAAAAAAGGAGTAAAAAATGTCGTTATACAAAGAAATAGAAACCTAGATTGACATTAGTGTGAACGTATTTCCTGCTGTAAATATGTAATTTTAAATGAGGACATTTTCTTGCGGGGAGGAAAATTATATGCAGAGTATATTGTACATGTTGTTGTAACCAGGCATGTGTAATACAGGCACCTTTATGTCCACTGTCCTTAAAGGGACTTGGTAACATTGTTCAGATGAGAGAAAATGGTGCTAAGGTAGTGACGACAATGCTAGATGTACAATTAAAGATAATCTGAAAGTTTGATTGGAAACAGACTATTATTAATAATACAAATTGTGAAAAACTGATCTGATCGATTCTTTAATTCTCCCTACGATATTATTACAATTTAATTAAACTCTAGGTGAATGAAAATCGTCACAAAGCAATGAATTGGCTCTATATACCATTCCTGACATTTAAGTGTTGAAAGATTTGTAACAGCCTGTCTTATTTTCATGGAAAAACGGTTGTGAAAATTCAAAAATGGTTGGGAGAATTTACTGTTAGAGGGTGTCGCCCACTGACGCCTTCATAGAGAACCATAAATATCTTAGTGGTTTGATAATTTTTCAGGATTGTTTGCATGTTAGAGGGTTAGTACAGTAGAAGGAATATAATAAGTATCATTTCATACAAAAATTACGCATTTTTTTCCTCAACCTTCAACAATGTGACCGAGTCACTTTAAATGTTTTCATTCCTTCCTTCCCTAGTTCTTGTCTTCGCTTGCCCTCATACATTCCCATGCCATCTGTAAGTATATTCCAACCATAGTCTCTAGAGATTGGCTAAGGAGCAAAACAATATTCATGAAATTCTTGTTCATATATACCTATGCATTTAAGGGTTCGAATATTTCCATGTGTCGTTCAGTTAAATACCGTGTATATAAGATGGAGACAAATTTCCGCGTCATTCCACTTTGTTCCAACCATGATCCTACAGAAAATATCG
Source organism: Strongylocentrotus droebachiensis (assembly GCA_035222895.1). NCBI lineage: Eukaryota > Metazoa > Echinodermata > Echinoidea > Camarodonta > Strongylocentrotidae > Strongylocentrotus > Strongylocentrotus droebachiensis. The sequence continues at coordinate 15,609 of JAVYIG010015811.1, read as the reverse complement.
GCCAAGTCAGAGTTTTGGATGCCCCCTCCCCCCCCCCCCCCATTTTCTTCTTCTCTTGCCAATTTTCAAAGGCGATCACCAATCCCTTAACACTTGTAGAGAACGATTGGAAACGATACTTTTCCTCCCAATTCTTGATCAATTGAACCACATTGTTTAAACCTATTCTAAAGATGAAAGACAATTGAGGAATAAGTCCAAGAACCTGGTGTCCTTGGTAGATGGCATAAGATGCATAAGAGCATTTACAGATTTGTACAGATTAATTCATTTTTGCAAAAACTAATGAGTTATAATGTGATATAAATTACATAAAGTCAAATAGTAGCGTCACGTAATTCCTAAACGTAAATATTAAAAATAAAAGGAATATGCTAATTAACAAATCTAACTAAGTACAATTAGAATGGAAAAAGTCACTCATTCATCGGGAATTGGAAATCCAGAGACAGTAGAGGCACATGATTTTGTCCACCATTTATCCCAGTCGTTTACCAAAGGTTTCTTTTCTCTTTTTCCTTTTTGATCACGCTCAGCTTCCTCATCTTTTAAAACCCGACGAACAACACTGTCGCAAAGGCTCCGGGGTTCCAAGTTTGAGAACTGTTTATGAAATGTCACAGACCCTTCCTTCTTCCATTCAAAATACTGATTATACAGGTTATCGTTTTCACTGAGCTCCATCAAGTAAGCTGCAAGTTTCGCTATAGATGGAAAGTCTGGAACAAATATGAACGAATTTGGCGGGGCAACTTTGAGATAATCTTCCTTTGGAGCTCCAAACACGATGGGTACCAAACCCAGAGTAAGCGAATTGTACCAAAACTTTTCCGTGATATAATCGGCACATTCGGAATTTTCGAGGGCTAGATAAAACCTGTATTTCTGCAGACCACAGGTACCCAAGTCATTGCAAGGCTGCGAACCGCATGGGCCATACTTGTCGACGCTAACATATCGCGACAAGGCGTTCACAAACCCTGTACGATCATAGGACAGCGTAGAAGGGTTACAGTTGGTAGATACCCAAGCGACCATTCGGGTTTTATCTGCCGCCCAGTTCCCGGTGTCATTCTTTTGGACCGAGGGTGTTTTCCTATCAAAATGACCATATCCACCCTCAGACAGATAGGCATCTTTGTTAGTTGCCCCCTTGCGATATGTCATGATGTAATCATACGTTGTATTGGTATGCTCTGGCAGTGGGATTACACGATGGTTGGTGTGCCGTGGGCTCTCCGATGTCCAGAAAACCCATTTCTGCCTTTCTGATTGCTGCTTTAGCAGTTCGTACCAATTCCAGCTGGACTTGTAAAACAGAAACACGACATCGCTAGCAGCAAGTTTAGCCAAGTTTCGTCCATATTCAATCTGTACACCACAAGAGAGGCCAGGGCAGCAAAACCGACCAACTTGCTTGAAGATGAGATTGACATGAAAGGTATCATGTTCATTTAACCAAATATACACCACTTTATAACACAGTGAATTAGTTCCTATTTTATTATCTTCTCTCCTTATAAGGCTAGAAATCACCCCATCGTCGTGGTTGGAACAATTAACCAGTTTTGACACAGGAACCGGCTTGACCAAAGAATAAGGCAGTAAAAGGGCAATCCATATCGCCTGAATACACAGGAATAGGATTAAGAAACATATCATCCTCTTTGACTGCAACGCCATTACACAGTTATATATTTGTTGTGAATGTACCACCAAAAATCACAGAATGAGAGATACAGCTCCCGTTAAAATATTATGTTATTAAAGTGCCGACGAGGGCGCAGTTTTGTTTTTGTTTCGGTCCAGACGTAGATCCTGCTGAGTACTTCTACTTCTATTAGGAACTTTTAGATTTGCACGTCGACATAGTGGACTGCTACCACTGGTGCATTTATGGGGGGGGGGGGGGCTAGGGGTGTGGCAATATTGATTAGTACAGAAGAACGTCTATTTAAACATCCAAATGATTGAATATTCTTAGTAACTCCTTTCCGACTTTTATATCTAGAATGAAAGAATGTTAAATCACGAATTTACTATGAAACGATGGGAACTTTTGCCATACACATACTACTAGTAGCCCACTGCAGTTGAACATAGGTTTATATAATCAAATTTGTTTCAATACGACCATGACTACTTTCGAAGGATGTACAATAGCCTATTTACTTTGCCCTTAAGTTGATTTTTGTTTAAATAGTTGCGATCGTATTTTTCTAAATTGAGGGGAAAGATGTCAAATACTGCAAGCAAGGGCGTCAATTCCGGGGGACTGGGGGTTGCGTCCCCCAGTTTTTGTTTAATGGGGATCGTCCTCCATCCCCTCAACCCGAAGTTTGCAAAGAGAGAAATAGAGAGAGAGAGAGAATATTTATAATGTGATTAATAATGAGTTAAGCTTTAAGTACAAAACTTAGATATTGAAGTGCTCTATATAATAGATAGTTTCACTATTAAAACATGGAAAATCATCATCATTCTCGGTTGCTAGGCTGCCTTGTAGAATGGAGAGGAATTGTCTCCCGTTATTGGAAAAATGTGTAAATGATGATGTAACGCTGCCTATAAGAAAAGGGATGAAAATTAAGCCAAAATTTTGATTTGCCTGTGTGATTAAATGTGCCCCTAAAATCATATTCCAAACTACAAAACGCAAAAATAAAATAAATCCTTTATATAACGACATCACTAGTATATATATTTTTAAACAGTAAGATACGAGCGAGGTCTATACTCATTTCAGGGAGGCGTGGTGATATCATGCCCCCCCCCCCCCGACGCATTTAAAAAAAAAATAACCCAGTCGTATAGCTTTCCTGGCGCTTAAGAATTATTTCAATTATTTTTGGCTAAGCCCCCTTGTTTCAGTGATCGATATGAATTCATTTTATTAAGTCGATCAAGTAGATTGATTATATTTATGTTTAGCGCCATCTGGAGGCTACTTAATTCGTGTGAAGAAATCATGTTATTGGCCACTGTAAGGACCTTAGTGACTATAAAAAACATTTGCTCTCCCTAGCTATTTGGGAATGGGTCAGTTTGCAAGAAATAATGGAGAAACTAGCATTTTGTTGAAAATCATGTGATATCACGAACATTAAACACTTGTGAAAATAAGTCATGGTTCAATTTTATTTGGGGGGGGGGCTGGCGCGCCCCCCCCCCCCCCCCCCAAGCCCCCTTACCAGTACGCCAGTGCTGTTGACAACCATTTAAAAAAAATGGACACTCTAGGAATCGAACCTGCAACCTTGAGCACCGCAGGCAAGTGCGTTATCCATGCAATAGACCAAAATAGTCTACTACATGCAAATCTGAAAACGGCATAAAACGCAAATTTAAAAATTTAAAAAAATCGCCTTTAATCGCAATTTTAAACTAAAATGAAGTCATCAAAATGAAAAATGGTGGCAACAAATTTTTCGTAGAGAATTGTCTCAGCTAAAACACATCACAAATTGGGAGAAAAACAATCAACATTTTCAGAGATACACTCAATGTTCAATATATTGCTGACGTCATAATATGCAATTTCGTATTTTGAGTTCCAAGGCTATTATGATGATGTCATGATATACTTAATGGCCAAATGAGACATAAAATCATATCTCCAATTCATACTCTATCCCAATATGAAAATAAAATGGGGCCTGGATGACATCACGATAACTTGGTGACCTTGAAATTGTACCTGTCACGTTTTATGACAATGACCTATGACTGGGCCAAAATTAAATAAATTGACTGTACCGATCTTGAGTTATCCTCTCCACGAAAATGGGGGGGGGGGTGAACTAAATGAAAACAAATAATAATAAAGAAATAAATAAAGAAAGAAAGAATATTTTGACGAAATTAATTGGCGATCTGACGGATACGACAGACCAGCTAAATATTATCTCAGTGAAAGAAAAAAAATGTAAAAAAGAAAAGGAAGTAAACAAAATAATATATATATATATATATATATATATATGATATAGATTTGGCGATATGTGTGAACAAAAGTGGTATTTAATTTGGAGATTGATGACATTGATATAATACTATATTTAATTTTTCTCAGAACGTACAGTATAGTTTATATGATTTCTCTTGAGAAAATGTGAGTGGACTAATAAATGCAGTGTAAAGTAATAAAAATAACCTCTCAGCAATATAAATTTAGAACACCAATCATTCCCCGGGAAAACTGTCAAAATCAGATAAATACACCCTCCTTAATCTCCGACATAAAAGTAGCAGAGCCCTAAATCAATACAACTGACTCAGAAGATGTCCAGTGCAGGTTTGTCTGTCTTTTATTGTAGGCTGCTATGCAGCATCATATTGAACATTTTAAAGCAAAGTATATTCAAACGAAATACATCATAAACCAATAGCAAAATAGGAGTTAAGAGTTAGACTGAATATTCAAAAAGGAAAGGAGAAGAGAAGCAATGATAAGTAAGAAGTGGAAAAACCCAATGCACCCACACAAGCCATGAATAACGAATGAGAAGAGAACAAAGGAATATACCAGTTGACATGGAAGACCTTGTATGTAGAGGAGATGAATGGAAGAAGGAATTGAGTTGAGAAAATGAAGTAAATGAATATGTAAGTAAATAAGCAAATGATTTGAAATGAATATGTATAGAGAGAAGAGACTAGAGAAACAAATACTAATTGTAACTAATACAAATATGGAAGGAGTCCAATTTTAACTCTTACAGGAACTTCCCTTTAAACTATTAAAACAAAAAATTACCGTATAATTTATGTTTGATATTTGTTGCAAATGAAAATCAATAAAATATATAGGAAGGAAAAAGTATGGAAAAGAAAAAATTCATTTGAACAAAAAAGGAGTAAAAAATGTCGTTATACAAAGAAATAGAAACCTAGATTGACATTAGTGTGAACGTATTTCCTGCTGTAAATATGTAATTTTAAATGAGCCTGGACAAATTCTTGCGGGGAGGAAAATTATATGCAGAGTAGTATATTGGACATGTTGTTGTAACCAGGCATGTGTACATAATACAGGCACCTTTATGTCCACTGTCCTTAAAGGGACTTGGTAACATTGTTCAGATGAGAGAAAATGGTGCTAAGGTAGTGACGTCAATGCTAGATGTACAATTAAAGATAATCTGAAAGTTTGATTGGAAACAAACTATTATTAATAATACAAATTGGGAAAAACTGATCTGATCGATTCTTTAATTCTCCCTACGATATTATTACAATTTAATTAAACTCTAGGTGAATGAAAATCGTCACAAAGCAATGAATTGGCTCTATATACCATTCCTGACATTTAAGTGTTGAAAGATTTGTAACAGCCTGTCTTATTTTCATGGAAAAACGGTTGTGAAAATTCAAAAATGGTTGGGAGAATTTACTGTTAGAGGGTGTCGCATACTGACGCCTTCATAGAGAACCATTAATATCTTAGTGGTTTGATAATTTTTCAGGATTGTTTGCATGTTAGAGGGTTATTACAGTAGAAGGAATATAATAAGTATCATTTCATACACAAATTACGCATTACCGAGTCACTTTAAATGTTTTCATTCCTTCCTTCTCTAGTTCTTGTCTTCGCTTGCCCTCATACATTCCCATGCAATCTGTAAGTATATTCACCTCACCAAACCTCATACATTCACTACCTTGCTTCAAACAGTTTATCTATACATTAATTTCTTTAGTACCACTCTGTGATTCCTTTGTCCAACCATAATCTCTAGAGATTGGCTAAGGAGCAAAACAATATTCATGAAGATCTTGTTCATATACCTATGCATTTAAGGGTTTGAATAATTCCATGTGTCGTTCAGTTAAATACCGTGTATATAAGATGGAGACAAATTTCCGCGTCATTAGGGACTTTTAGATTGAGTGGACGAGAATACGACGAACGCCGACTGATCATGCGTGTCAACGTATTTAACTGCCCATGTTGACTACAATTAGAAATCTTTTAGATTGCACTCGACGATATACATGCATGCAGAAAGTAACACTATGAACATCGCGGACAAAATAAACAGTTCCTCATTCTACCCTCAACAAAAGAACATCCCTTCACTGCTATTATGTAAAAATATGTAGAACAGGTGAATATCAGGCGCGGATCTACGGGGGGGGGGGTTAGGGGTTTAACCCCCCCCCCTCCCCCTTGGGCGGCCCCCCCCCCCCAAAAAAAAAGGGGAAAAAAAGAAAAAAAGAAAGAAAAAAGAACGCACGCTAGAGAAACCCTTTCAAGTGCAAATATTGTGAGAAGATATTCAACTCATCTGGTAACCTAACCAAACACAATGATAACTCTGGATATAACTGTGTATTATAAAACTGTTACTTGATTTAAAAAGACGTTATCATGCACTGCTTTTTATGGTCTCCATTGTGTTAATAGATGCCAGGAAAACGGGGTTCAAATAAACACCCCCGAAAAAAATCGGAACGCCGCTTCGCGGCTCGTGGACGATGATCTGCATCGTCATTTTTTTGGTCAACCCCCCCCCCCCTTAGCAAAAAGCTAGATCCGCCCCTGAATATGCATGTGACACCTGTTCTACACATTTTAAAAATAATAGCAGGGAAGGGATGTTCCATTGTCTACCTGAGGTCTGAGGAACTGTATATTTTATGCGCACGCGGCATACTAGTACCTTGAGCATTGTAAAGGCGCTATATAAATATCAATATGTATGTAATAAAAATATGTATGTACTAGATTTAGGAAAATCAAGGTTGACACATTCTCGATCGCCGACTGAGACGACGTAACGCATGCGCAGTGCCTTAAAATGACGTCACACGTTGCAGTCAAAGCTGTCGACGTGCAAATCTAAAAGTCCCCATTCCACTTTGTTCCAACCATGATCCTACAGAAAATATCGGCCAAGTCACAGTTTTGGATGCCCCCCCCTCCAATTTTCTTCTTCTCTTGCCTATTTTTTTCTTCAACGTCGATCACAAATCCCTTAACACTTGTAGAGAAAGATTGGAAACGATACTTTTCCTCCCAATTCTTGATCAATTGAACCACATTGTTTAAACCTATTCTAAAGATGAAAGACAATTGAGGAATAAGTCCAAGAACCTGGTGTCCTTGATAGATGGCATAAGATGCATAAGAGCATTTACAGATTTGTACAGATTAATTCATATTTGCAAAAACTAATGAGTTATAATGTGATATAAATTACATAAAGTCAAATAGTAGCGTCACGTAATTCCTAAACGTAAATATTAAAATAAAAAGGAATATGCTAATTAACAAAATAATCTAACTAAGTACAATTAGAATGGAAAAAGTCACTCATTCATCGGGAATTGGAAATCCAGAGACAGTAGAGGCACATGATTTTGTCCACCATTTATCCCAGTCGTTTACCAAAGGTTTCTTTTCTCTTTTTCCTTTTTGATCACGCTCAGCTTCCTCATCTTTTAAAACCCGACGAACAACACTGTCACAAAGGCTCTTGGGTTCCAAGTTTGAGAACTGTTTATGAAATGTCACAGACCCTTCCTTCTTCCATTCAAAATACTGATTATACAGGTTATCGTTTTCACTGAGCTCCATCAAGTAAGCTGCAAGTTTCGCTATAGATGGAAAGTCTGGAACAAATATGAACGAATTTGGCGGGGCAACTTTGAGATAATCTTCCTTTGGAGCTCCAAACACGATGGGTACCAAACCCAGAGTAAGCGAATTGTACCAAAACTTTTCCGTGATATAATCGGCACATTCGGAATTTTCGAGGGCTAGATAAAACCTGTATTTCTGCAGACCACAGGTATACCCAAGTCATTGCAAGGCTGCGAACCGCATGGGCCATACTTGTCGACGCTAACATATCGCGACAAGGCGTTCACAAACCCTGTACGATCATAGGACAGCGTAGAAGGGTTACAGTTGGTAGATACCCAAGCGACCATTCGGGTTTTATCTGCCGCCCAGTTCCCGGTGTCATTCTTTTGGACCGAGGGTGTTTTCCTATCAAAATGACCATATCCACCATCAGACAGATATGCATCTTTGTTAGTTGCCCTCTTCCGATATGTCATGATCTAATCATACGTTGTATTGGTATACTCTGGCAGTGGGATTACACGATGGTTGGTGTGCCGTGGGCTCTCCGATGTCCAGAAAACCCATTTCTGCCTTTCTGATTGCTGCTTTAGCAGTTCGTACCAATTCCAGCTGGACTTGTAAAACAGAAACACGACATCGCTAGCAGCAAGTTTAGCCAAGTTTCGTCCATATTCAATCTGTACACCACAGGAGAGGCCAGGGCAGCGAAACCGACCAACTTGCTTGAAGATGAGATTGACATGAAAGGTATCATATTCATTTAACCAAATATACACCACTTTATAACACAGTGAATTAGTTCCTATTTTATTATCTTCTCTCCTTATAGGGCTAGAAATCACCCCATCGTCGTGGTTGGAACAATTATCCAGTTTTGACACAGGAACCGGCTTGACCAAAGAATAAGGCAGTAAAAGGGCAATCCATATCGCCTGAATACACAGGAATAAGATTAAGAAACATATTATCCTCTTTGACTGCAACGCCATTACACAGTTATATATTTGTTGTGAATGTACCACCAAAAATCACAGAATGAGAGATACAGCTCCCGTTAAAATATATGTTATTAAAGTGCCGACGAGGGCGCAGTTTCGTTTTTGTTTCTGTCCAGACGTAGATCCTGCTTAGTACTTCTACTTCTATTAGGAACTTTTAGATTTGCACGTCGACATAGTGGACTGCTACCACCAGTGGCGGATCCAGGGGGGGGGGGCGGGGGGCTAGGGGTATGGCAATATTGATTAGTGCAGAAGAACGTCTATTTAAACATCCAAATGATTGGATATTCTGAGTAACTCCTTTCCGACTTATATATCTAGAATGAAAGAATGTTAAATCACGAATTTACTATAAAACAATGGGAACTTTTGCCATTCACATACTACTAGTAGCCCACTGCAGTTGAAAATTTGTTTCAATACGACTATGACTACTTTCGAAGGATGTACAATATCGTATTTACTTTGCCCTTAAGTTGATTTTTTTTAAATAGTTGCGATCGTATTTTCCAAAATTGAGTGGAAACATGTCAAAAACTGCAAGCAAGGGCGTCAATTCCGGGGGACTGGGGGATGCGTCCCCCAGTTTTTGTTTAATGGGGATCGTCCTCCATCCCCTCAACTCGAGGTTTGCAAAGAGAAAAATAGAGAGAGAGAGAGAATATTTATAATGTGATTAATAATGAGTTAAGCTTTAAGTACACAACTTAGATATTGAAGTGCTCTATACAGTGCGTCCCAGAAAAAACGAAACCGAGAAGTATCGATGTTTTATCATAACTTAATCACAACCATAATTAATGAATGATACATTTGGAAAGCTTAGAGTCTCCTCTTTCAGTTGATGCTACTCAAATGATGCATATTTCACGCATGAGTGATTAAAAGCAATTTGAAGGAAGGAAACCAAAAAGACATTTGGCGGGCGGTATCTGAATTTCGAAGAAAAATTCACATTTCTAGAAAGTTGAGTTTCTGCCCTTTCATATGACACCTCAATCAGGAAAAATGAGCGAGGAATAACAAAGTTCTGTTTGTTTAAAGTAGTGCTTGCATTTCCATAATTTTATTAAACGAATTCGTTTTCACTGGCTGCCTGCCGTATCCATAAACGAAATTAACAAAAGACTTAACTCCGTTTCGTTGACAATCAGCCGTAGACGAGAGTCTTCATGCATGGCTGATTGTCAACGAAACGGAGTTAAGTCTTTTGTCAAATCTGCTTTTTGCTATAATTTGAAATAATTCTTAAGCGCCAGGAAAGCAGTGCATATACGACTAGGTTATTTTTTTTTAAATGCGTCGGGGGGGGGGGGGGGCATGATATCATCACGTCTCCCTGAAATGAGTATAGACCTCGCTCGTATCTTACTGTTTAAAAAAATATATATTAGTGATGTCGTTATATAAAGGATTTATTTTATTTTTGCGTTTTTTAGTTTGGAACATGATTTTAGGGGCACATTTAATCACACAGGCAAATCAAAATTTTGGCTAAATTTTCATCCCTTTTTTTATAGGCAGCGTTACATCATCATTAACACATTTTTCCAATAACAGGAGACAATTCCTCTCCATTCTATAAGGCAGTCTAGCAACCGAGAATGATGATGATTTTCCATGTTTTAATAGTGAAACTATCTATTATACAATGCGTCCCAGAAAAAACGAAACCGAGAAGTATCGATGTTCTATCATAACTTAATCACAACTATAATTAATGAATGATACATATTTGGAAAGCTTAGAGTCTCCTCTTTCATGTGATGCTACTCAGATAATGCATATTTCACGCATGAGTGATTAAAAGCAATTTGAAGGAAGGAAACCAAAAAGACATTTGGCGGGCGGTATCTGAATTTCGAAGAAAAATTCACATTTCTAGAAAGTTGAGTTTCTGCCCTTTCATATGACACCTCAATCAGGAAAAATAAGCGAGGAATGACAAAGTTCTGTTTGTTTAAAGTAGTGCTTGCATTTCCATTATTGTATTAAACGAATTCGTTTTCACTGGCTGCCTGCCGTATGAATAAACGAAATTAACAAAAGACTTAACTCCGTTTCGTTGACAATCAGCCGTAGACGAGAGTTTTCATGCATGGCTGATTGTCAACGAAACGGAGTTAAGTCTTTTATCAAATCTGCTTTTTGCTACGGCAGGCACCCAGTGAAAACGAATTCGTTTGTTAAAATTATGAAAATGTAAGGGCTACTTTAAACAAACAGAACTTTGTTATTCCTGGCTCATTTTTCTTGATTGAGGTATCATATGAAAGAGCAGAAAATGAACTTTCTAGAAATATGAATATTTCTTTGAAATTCAGATACCGCCCGCCAAATTACTTTTGGGTTTCCTTCCTTCAAATTGCTTTTAATCACTCATGCGTAAAATATGCATCACGTGAGTAGCATCAACTGAAAGAGGAGACTCTAAGCTTTCCAAATATTCATTAATTATGGTTGTGATTAAGTTATGATAAAACATGGATACTTCTCGGTTTCGTTTTTTCTGGGACGCACTGTATAATCATCCATCCTAAGATCATTTTCAAAGATGACACCAAGGTTACGTGCACTTTTGACAGGTTGTATCGGAACATTAGCAATTTCGACAGATGGTAAATGGGAGGACTTTCTGAATCGAGATGTTACAAGTCATGTATAACCTCAGTTTTATCCTCATTTAACTTCAAATCATTAGCAGTGGACCAAGCTTTGATATCATTTATACATCTTTCAAGTTTAGTAATAACAGAATGGTCGGAATCACGTTTCAAAACAACATAAACTTGGGTGTCATCTGCATATATCATTCGGCCTAAACCATGCGCTTCAATAATATCTTCAAGTGGTGCAGTGTACAGAGTAAATGATAAAGGGCCGATGACGGATCCCTGTGGAACACCTTCAAGTGGAACATGAGGTTTGGATAATGAGTCATTAATGACAATAGATTGTGAACGATTCATAAAGTAGGTTTTAAAACCAATTCAAGGCAGTACCTGATACACCATATCTATTACGTAAGCGATCAAGAAAAACATCATGACTGATAGTATCGAAAGCCGCAGAATAGTCTAAAACTATTAAAACAGCTTCATCACCTTGGTCCACAGCTAACAACAAATCATTATATACACGTAAAAGAGCAGTTTCAACGCTATGAGAAGATCTATAAGCAGATTGCATTTTACTACACAGATTGTTTGATGATAGATAGCCCTGAATTTGAGAAGCACAAGCACGTTCAATTGTTTTAGCAAGAAACTTAAGGTTGGCAACAGGCCGATAGTTTTTCAAAATTTCACAATCCAAATTTGGTTTCTTCAAAAGAGGAGTGATTTGTGCCGATTTCAAAACATCAGGAAATTGACCACTTTGAATAGACATGTTTATAATTTTGGTAATGACTGGTAAAAGCTCATCTAAACAGTTCTTAAGCAGCCATGTCGGCATTGGATCGAGACTACATGAAGTTGATGGAGATTTCATTATTATAACACTGACACAGGCGCGGATCCAGGATTTTCCAATAGGGGGGGCCGGAAATTTGAAAATTGCGCAGACCTTTTTTTTAAAACTCAACATATCAATACTTACAAGGTCATATTAGAAGCACCATACCAGTACAATTTTCATTAATTATTAGAGAAATAAGAAGATTTGTTGTACCATTCTCGACTCTTATTCCTTGTCTGAATTCAGTTCCCCTCCCCTACGCGCGAAGCGCGGAAACTTTGACCTTTCATAGTTTAATGAAATAATAGAGAAAGAATTAGAAGATTCGTTGTTCCATTCTCGACTCTAAATCCTTGTTTGAATTTAGTTCGTCACCTCCCCCCCTCCTCTCGCGCGAAGCGCGGAAGTTTTGACCTTTCATTAATTATTAGGGTAAGAAAAAGATTTGTTGTACCATTCTCGACTCTTATACCTTGTCTGAATTCAGTTCCCCTCCCCCTCCCGCGCGAAGCGCGGAAACTTTGACCTTTCATAGTTTAATGAAATTATTAGAGAAAGAATTAGAAGATTCGTTGTTCCATTCTCGACTCTAAATCCTTGTTTGAATTTAATTCGCCCCCCCTCTCGCGCGAAGCGCGGAAGCTATGACCTTTAATTAATTATTAGAGAAAGAAGAAGATTTGTTGCACCATTTTCGACTCTTATTCTTTGTCTGAATTCAGTTCCCTTCCCCCTCCGCGCGAAGCGCGGAAACTTTGACCTTTCATAGTTTAATGAAATTATTAGAGAAAGAATTAGAAGATTCGTTGTTCCATTCTCGACTCTTAATCCTTCTCTGAACGTAAAGCGCAGAAGCTTAACGTTTTATTAAACTATTAGAGAAAGAAGAAGATTTGTTGTACCATTCGCGACTCTTATACCTTGTCTGAATTCAGTTCCCCTCCCCCTCCCGCGCGATGCGCGGAAGCTTTGACATTTCATTAAATTATTAGAGAAAAAAGACGATTCGTTGTACCGTTCTAGACTCTTAATACTTGTCTGAATTGAGTCCCCCCCCCCCTCCCGCGCGAAGCGCGTAAGCTTTGACGCTTCATTAAATTATTAGAGAAAGAAGACGATTCGTTGTACCATCCTCGTCTCTTAATCCTTGTTTGAATTCAGTTTCCCCTCTCCCGCGCGAAGCGCGGAAGCTTTGGACGTTTCATTAAATTATTAGAGAAAAAAGGATAATTCGTTGTTCCATTCTCGACTCTAAATCCTTGTTTTAATACAGTTTCCCCCCCTCCCGCGCGAAGCGCGGAAGCTTTGACATTTCATTACATTATTAGAGAAAGAAGATAATTCGTCGTTCCATTCTCGACTCTATATCGTTGTTTGAATTTAGTTTTTCCCAGCTCGCGCGTAGCGCGGAAGCTTTGACATTTCATTAAATTATTAGAGAAAGAAGACGATTCGTTGTACCGTTCTCGACTTGTCAGAATTTCAAAAATATTTCCTTGTCTGCTCCTTTTTCGTCTTATGTCCTCTCACTGCCCCTACCGCCCCTGGCTACGCGCCTGCTTTACAGGGAAAATGAAACAATCATGATTGTGATAGCACACAATTAGACTAGTAGAAATGAAAGATTTATTACACCAACCATGGATAAATCCATGGTTTTACCAACATGAGTTCAAATACAAGCACAAGCGAGTTGGTATGAGCTGAATCCAAATGAAGGGCAAAATAAGAGTTGTGAAGCAGCCCTACCGCTAATTTAAAATTTGACTGTTGAGTATATAGCTTCTATTTAAAAGACATCCAAAATAGTGTGCCCTTTTCAAATTTCTCACTAAAGAGTGGTGATCTTAGTAGCGCAGGGGCTGTTTTTAACGTTTAACTTTGAATCCGCGGCTCGAGATTTTATGCGGCCGGCCCGGCCCCCCTCTATTCAATGACGTTTGCCAAGCCTACTGGAATGACCCCAAATCTCCCGATTACAGTTTTTCCCTTATTCGTTGTTACTGTCACTAAGCGCCATCCCCCCCCCCCCCCCCCCACTCACTCAGTGTTATCTAGGGTACGCGCAATTATGTTCCCTCTTTTTGAAAGCACCCCTCTATCTCCGGTGTGTAAAGTCAGTACGGGCCGGACTTTGTCAGTTGCGTGAAAAGTAACCCTTTTTCGGAGATTTTGGAAACACAAATTGGGGGGGGGGGGGGGGGGGGCTTTCTTCGTTATCATTTCTCCTTTTTTTTTCTCTCTCTCTCTCTCTCTCTGTTTCTCTTCTTTCTTTTCTCTTCTCTTTTCTTTTCTCTTCTCCTTTCTTTTCTCCTCTCCTATTTTTCTTCTCTTCTCCTTTCCTTTTTTTTTCACTTCTTTTCTTCCTCTTTTTTTCTTTTTTTTTGCGCCGCCAATAGGGGGGGCCGCGGCCGTTTCGGCCCCCCCTGGATCCGCCACTGCTGACAGTATTTTATGATACTGGTGAAAAATTCAGGAAATGAAGAATTGCAGGAATCAGGCATGGATATGGAAACATCCGTTTTTGATGAATCCTTAAGAACATTTTTGATACTCCGAATTTTGTCTGTAAAAAAGTCAGAAAAACGTTCAGCAAGTGAAAGATCAGAATCGCCAGAAGGTAACACCTTGGGTACTTTTGGTGTGCACAATTTGTTGACTTTTTGAAATAGCTGCTTTGAATTACAACCTTCAAATTGTTTTGAATGATGGTTTTGTTTAGATTGTTTGATCATGCGATTATATTCATAACATTGGTTTTTGAAAATTTGTCTGTCAACTTCTAATTTAGAAGCTACCCAACGTCGCTCAAGGCGTCGTAAGATCCGTTTCATTTCATGTAATTTTTCATTGAACCAAGGTGCGTTAGGACGACACCTGATTGTGCGAGTTATTAAAGGTGCGTGCTTGTCTTTAAGGTCATTTAGAACAGAGTCATATTGAAAAACCAAGTTGTCCAATTCAGATGCGGGAGATTTATACAGAGGTGAATTTAATATATCAGAGCGAAAGACATTAATATCAATATCGCGAAATTTACGGAAAGAGATTTTGATTGTTGCTGGTTTTGGTCGCGCAATATTCAAATTACATATCACAGCAGAATGATCAGACGGCAAATAACTGGTAGTAGGCCTATTTAAATTTGAGACAAAGTTATCAGTATTTCGAGGTAGGATGAGATCAAGAGTGTGTCCATCTTTGTGGGGTGGGTCCAGTTACATATTGAGTAAGTCCAGCGGAGGTTATGAGATCTGTAAAAATAGTAGCCTCTCTATCAGTCGAGTCATCTACATGAAAGTTGAAGTCTCCGGCGATGAGAAGTAAACCAGGTATAGATGCAATATCCTCCAAGAAGGTGCCGAACTCACGAAAGAAAATCGGTGCCAAATGCTGCTTATCTTTTGTTGTTTGAGGCCGATAAAGAATGATGAGGCGAAGAGGTTTTGGGGAGTTAGATGATACAGCTAAATCAATATATTCAAAAGAATTGAATGATTGAAGTTCGGTTTTGTGAATTTTGAAGGTAGAACGAAGAAGCACACATACACCACCACC
>JAVYIG010015810.1:0-34145 GCA_035222895.1 Strongylocentrotus droebachiensis | reverse complement strand
GTTTCCATTTTTTTGTGTGTTCTCTGTTTTTCTTATATTGTATATAATCTGTATTTTATACTTTCATAAACAATATTTTTAATGGATTTGAATCGAAAGAAAACTTGAACTTGAACTACTGTCTACCAATATGTATAAAGATACTTAAAATAAAGTCAATGAAGTTTAACAATAAATAGGCCTACTGATGTACGCTCAAAATGAGGTTTGGTTATAGAACTTAAGTTAAACATTCACATGCTTCCCTCTACACAGGTATGCCACTGAACAGGACTGTATAACAGTCTCTCTTACTTTCTGTTATAAATAACCAGACAAATATCCCATACGAGGATATTACATCAGCTATCAATCTTGTTACGTTGGTTTGGTGTACCATAAATAGTAGCTACTGGCAATGTTAACACACTAGAGAACTGAAGTAGATGGCGGGAGGGAAGAGGAGGAGCGGTTTTACTTTTCTCCAATAGTTCAACAACAACAACACCAGCATTGGCGTGAAATTATCGTACGAGATCGGAAGTGGTTGCCATTAACAGGTCAACACTTGGATCCATTATCCTCCCGAGCCGGTCGAAAGCTGAACGATGAAGAGCGATCTAGCCTGGGATGATGAAAGCATTTGGGCTTTCAATTACATCACAGTTCGGTCAGGGAGTATTGTCAATTTTTAGCTTGTTTTTACATGAATTTGCCTTCCAGTGCGTCCCCGATCTCTTTAATCACTAGCTATAGTGTTTCATCGGCACTACGTTACTCGATATTTTTAATATGCGCGTCGCAAAATGTTTTGTGGAATAAAACAGTTTGCTAAAAGGAAATATTAAATTCAGTTTGGCTGAAGGCAAGCCCCTAGAGTTGACAAATGACGATGCCAAAACCTGTTCCCAAGGTGAATTAATCCTTGATTAACGAATTTTTGAAGGACGTACATGAAATAATAAACACTAACAGGAAATTGTGAAAAATGACGCACGTTTGAATACCAGGGGGGTGTTTCACAAAGATCCTAAGTTAAACTTATCTCTAAGTCGGACTTAAAAATTATGGAAAGCCATTAGCATCTTTGAAAATATTTTGTAAAAGTTATTTTGAAAGGCATAAAAATGTTGATTCAAATCATTCATAGTTTCTATCATCAAGGAGACTTCATGTTCTGGATTTGGAATTCATAAAAAGTCTAAAATACTTTAATTTCTGCTTTTGAATATATTTTATTTTAAGGCTCCAATGGCTGTCCATAATTTTTAAGTCCAACTTAGTGTTAAGTTCTACTTAGGATCTTTGTGAAACACCCCCCAGATGTTAAGCTACCATTTTGGTAAACAATATTTTGTTAAAAACTAAATCGTATGTAGTCCTATAGTAATTGATGGTAAGATATAAGAAAAATTTAACTTTAGCTATGGTTCAAAAGGACTGTGTTTGTGTTTTACCTCGATCGTTCGAGATAATAACGTAGGGGGGATTTACTATTTGCATATATTCACCTTCTCAATTTGTAGTAACTGTGTTTCTTTCACTGCCCAGGTCCATATCTCTCTCTCTCTCTCTCTCTCGCTCCGTCTCTCTCACTTCCTCCCCCTCCCCTACCATCTCTCTCTCTCTCTCTTTCTCTCTCCATTTCTCATTAACTCATCTCGTACTCTTTATATCTCTCGTTTTACCATTTTAATCACTCTACTTCTAGTTCAGTGCATTTGCACCTGTGATCGTCTTTTGTCAATTTCATCAACGTATCACGTGACACACCCTTCACCATGTTCACTTTACACTCTATTGAACGTGATGATATTATAGTGGGAACTGAGCCCTGGGCCACGTCGTTTAAAGATTTGTGATTTATCTATAGATCGATCACAAATCACTTTGATGGTGATTTGGTGGGGACTTAAGATCAATTGTTTCTTGCCTTTTTATATGACGGGAACTTAGACGTAAATTAATGAAATTCACATTTATCGTCTGTTCGGAGCCAGAACTCAGAAGGACGTTAACGCTGTATTAAAGCATTATGAGTGAAAGCACCCCGGCCTCCAAACAGACGAATATGGTGATTTTTTAAAGAACCTTTGTTCTTTTCGTATTTAAATCTCACAGATCACTGTGATTATTTTGTTAGCACATTTAAATATGATTGTGTTGTACGAATGACAAACGACCGATACATTACAATTCTTGAAATCTCGTCCGTCAAAATATAACTAAGAAAATGCTTTGAAATAAAAGTCCTTGTCGTATACCTTGGAACAAATATATTTGTCGTATCCCTATGAAAAACCATCGAAAGATTATACAATTCTAGACAAGTAATGATTAGTATTGAATAAAACAGAGATGTGTTTTATGCGTGGGAGGTATTTCCGTTCCCCCCAGCTCAAATGTAAAGTCCACCTTTTACCAGGGCAATCTGTTATTCTATCTATAGGTCTGCTGCCAATGCATCCATCTTATCTAACACGTCCAAGTCTGTGTCGAAGCAGATCTTTTAGTGGTTGTTGTGGTGAATCTCTAAGTTGGCCAACAGGGACACACCACAATATTATTTATCACTATTTCCCCTTTCTCTCTCTCCCTTTCCCTCTCCATACGTCTTTCTCTCCCTCCCTCCCTCCCCCTCTCTCTCTCACACACACACACACTCTCTCTCTCTCTTTACTTCTCTTTCTATCACATTTCAAATTGTGGGCAAGTCCACTGGGTATTTTGTCTTTTACATTAAGACTATAATTAAAAGATATAAGTATGCCTGACGATCGTATCAAGTTAGAAAACTCTGTTGTCATGACTGCAGAATTCAGAACAAAACAGCAAGGACAACGATACCTTTAGGTTTTAATTGTATTTATCATTCCATGATTCTTGGTAACGCAAAGGACTTACATTATTAAATACATTGGGCTTTTGCACTTGTATAACATTTTATCATTATCTCTGTCCATCGGTCTTTCATTTGCTCTTTTTAATGATCTCTCCTTCTCACGCACCCGTCCTTCCTTAACACTTGGCTTGTGTAACGTTTCCATCATTATGGTCATCTCTCTGCTCCCTCGTATTTCTTTCCATTCCTCACATTATCTCTTTGTCCTCTCTCTCTCTCTGTCAGTCTCACCATATTTTCATTTCCATCTCTCAGTGTCCCACTCTCATCCCTTCTTACCGCATCATAACCACCTTATCCCTCATTGTGACGTTCTAGGTGGCATAGCTTCCTATAAGAGCCCCTCTCTTCCTCTCTCTCTCTCTCTCTTTCTCTCTCTCTCTTTCATCATCAATATCTTTCTCTTTCCCTCTCTCTCTCTCTGTCTGTCTGTCTCATTATATTTTCATCTCTCGGTCTCCCACTCTCATCCCTTCTTACCGCATCATAACCACCTTATCCCTCATTGTGACGTTCTAGGTGGCATAGCTTCCTACAAGAGCCCTCTCTTCCTCTCTCTCTCTCTCTTTCTCTCTCTCTCTCTTTCATCATCAATATCTTTCTCTTTCCCTCTCTCTCTCTCTGTCTGTCTGTCTCATTATATTTTCATCTCTCGGTCTCCCACTCTCATCCCTATACTTACCGCATCATAACCACCTTATCCCTCATCGTGACGCTCTCGGGTCGCATTGCTTTCCAACAAGAGAGCCCACCCCCTCCCTCTCCCTCTCTCCCTCTCTCCCTCTCTCTCCCTCTCTCTCTCTCTGTGTCTCTCTCTTTCATCATCAATATCTCTTTCTTCCATCTCCCACTCTAACCCCTCCTGATACCGCATCCCAACCGCCCTATCCCTCATCGTGGCGGTGCTGGGACACACTGTTTTCATCAAGATTGACTACCATAACCGCAACCCAGAGTGAATGAAGCACCAGAGAAGTCATGAGGACAGACTGATGATGAATTAATGAAATGAAAGAATTCTTGGTCAAATGTTCTGTCAATCGTCAGGCACGTAGCCAGAGTTTGATGTTTGGGGGGGGGGGGCACATACATTGATCGAGGTAAACAAAAAAAGGGGTCTAAAAAAGTACAACCAATCTTGGAAACAAAACTTGGGGGCACGTGCCCCCCGTGCCTACGTGCCTTATCGTTTCGGTTTGAATATGTAAATACATTTGTATAGGCTGTCATATTAATTCAAGAAGCATTAGGACATTTTTGTTTTCCAAAACAGTGAATTTTAGCGATTATAAAGGAAACAATCTTTAGAGGATTGCAATCAACATTTAGTTCCTAAAGAGAAGATAGAGAGCACTGGTGAAGTATTATCTGTCAGCTTTCTTTCTTTGCACCTTCCTTTCTAGAAGCAGGACTACTGGCAGCAGCCCCCCCCCCCACCGCCTCACAATGAAAAGTTCAAATTTGCACCCTCAGAAAGTGCAACACTAACTAGGGCGCAAATTTGAACTTGCAAAACTGCACCTTGGAGATGGCCTGATTTAGGAGGGTGCAAAATTGAACCTCAAGAGGGGCAAATGTACATCTTTACTTTTACTATACTGGTTTTGGGTGCGAATTGAGAACATTCTTTTCTGCAGCACAATCACTATAAACACATCGCAATCATTAGCCATTTGATTTTTCGTTGTTAGTCGCTTTTTTAGTATAAAGTCTGTAAACAAAGGAATGACAAAGGAATACATTAGACCGAAGAATGTAAAGAGCCAGAGTGAAGCATCAATAAAAGGTAGATGGTAAAACTTGAATAAAAGAATATTTCGGAGAAGATTCAAAAGAAGAAAAACAAATCACAGATGAGTAGCTTTTTACAACAACAAAAAGGCACTCCTCCGACTCGTATTCCACTATAACATTACGGATCAACTAAGGAAAGCAACGTCGTTTAAAAGAAATCACAATTTACAGGAGAGAAATCACGGAATAACTCCACGGCGTAAGTACCAAAATGATCTCCTTGAACGTAATATTATTCAGTACACCGTACCGTACCCCCTGGCAATTCGAAATTTGATGAGGCTCTATAATACGAAACTAAAACGTGTAGAAGTCGCTGGTCACAAATAGAGGCGACACGCAATTATGCTATGCGAATATAGAGCTGCATGGTGAAAGAGAGAGTATTCGAAGTGGAGGGTGATCGAATGTCGGCTTGAATTGAGACGACTGTCCAGCCATGCAGGAACCCGTACACAAACTTGAAGATGTCTTCGAGAAAAATAAAACGACGAGGACTTAGAGAGAGGTATCGGTGTATAGGTCATTCGAGGTCAAGCCGATTAAAGGAAACAACGAAGACAATAATAGTAGTGCATGTAATCCAGCTATTTAAACATGACTTGATGCAAATCTTTTCAAAGTGATATGGAATGCAAGATTACCATGAAGAAGGTTCTCAAGTTTTGGGCTATGATTATTTTGGGGGTAAATTATCATACTCACACAATGCCGCAGTCGGCCGCCCTATTTTAAGGCTAGTGTTAGAAAATAGAAGGAAAAAACAAAGCTGCACTATTGATATTAATATGGACAATATGTTTTATCAATCCTGTTAATTGGAATTAGAATCGGGACCATGTATAGTTCAGGCATAATATTTATTAAACAGAAAAAAACATGGACACGTGTGTGTTAGTGCTTTCGACAGTAGATGTGAACTTAGGCACGGTAGACAAGGAGGATTCAAATTAATCAACTCAAGCCTGAGAAGCTCACATACCGTGACTCCACGTAATTCTGAAGTAAGAGGGCGTTAAACAAGACTTTAATTGAACCCGAAAGGGTAATGTGTTTTCTAATCCCGAACAAGTCTCCTTTAAAACTCTCCACACTCCTGCAGCCTATAAATAGTGCGTGTTTTCGCTGCTAACCGTGAAGGCGTGACTTCAGCACGGGACTAAGTGATAAGAGTGAAAGGTCAACGGGGGTTTGCGGAAAGGCGCCGTCCAAGTCCCGGATGGAAATTTAAAACATTAATGACACATTGAGGTTAAATTGAAACGGCATTAAGTAGAAGACATGAGTAAAAGGCCGTATGTCTCAGGCAGAGTGGCTTAATCAGTAGGCACGTCTGGACTGGAAGGTCATAGACTCAAGTTTTGCACAAGCAGAAGACACCGCTGCAAGCGTGCATTCTGTCCCATAGTGCATGCTGAACGAAGAGCCTGGCCTAACTTGAAACACAATACAACTTTAAGGAGTCTGTCAGAAAGCTATTGGTACTTTGTATTCACCGGATGTGTTCACGAACACCGTAATAATTGCTTCACTATTTAAAGGCCTTCTTTCCTTTTGAATCATTATAATACAAAAATATCGATTACTAAAAAAAATATAACGTAATGCACTTAGCCAATATGACGAGGCGCACCATTTTCCACCGCGGCTTAAGCCACGCCACCATGAAAGCTAAGGGTCAAGAGTGACCCCAAAAGTGGATGAATATCTTGCCAAATTACGTTAATGCTTTGGCATGGATTCTCTGTAATCCACAGTCCATTAAACATTTCTACAACGTAATATCATTTTACAAAAAAATGATGGAAGTTTCACCAAAAGCGTGTTTTTAGTTTTTAATGCATTGTAAAATAATATGATATCAAAGCGCGCCGTTATGCAGAAAACGGTTTTTCTTAACCTGTCAAGACTTTAATAACCGAAAGATGCACTCTTCATTTCGGAACTCTATTACCATGACGACGGCGTAAAGCTATAGGATCTTTTCAAGTAGAGGACTCGACACGAAATTGCATTTTGTTCTATCCGGGAAATATTTCAGCGATTGCCGCCAGGAGATTAGATCAGACATCATTACCGACAAAAGTCTTGCAGGCAAAAACTTGAAATGAATTTTACATTGTCTTTTGGGGGTTATGATTCCTTTTTTCCGTATTTTATTTTTTTTTCATCTCGGGGAAAGGCTATAGGTCCGTATATGCCTGTCGGACATGTAATATAATAAAAGGTCGAACTTGAGAGATATTATTTTCACTTGTTCAAAGTGCATTCGGATTGTTCAATATTGAGACGATGACAGCACAAGGTTTTTATTAGTGTCGTGACTTTTGGATGATTATGGTATTGAAGCCTGGGAGATTTATTCCGGTATGTTCCGAGTTCTGTATGAGACACTCTACACACGATTTGAGAGAGAGAGAGAGAGAGAGAGAGAGAGAGAGGGAGGAGAGGGAGGAGAGAGAGAGAGAGAGAGAGAGATAGAGAGAGAGAGTGCGTGACACAGATAACAGAAGACATCGGAGAATACAGATGGAGAAGTTGTGAGGAAGGGATTAACTTTGATCAATCTGGAGGAATCAAAACTGAATCCGTGATATTCATAATTGAAGCTCATGTTATTGCAAAACAACAACATTTTTGTTAAAAGCCAAAACACAATTACATTTTAAATAAATAGGCATGATAAAATGGTAAGTATAGTGTGTAATTACAACAACAATATTGGGAATGGGCCGCTTTTTGGATGGAAGACTTAGCGATGATAATGCCGAAGGGGATGTAATAGATAGAGAGAAATTAGAAAGAGGCTACAGAGAGAAGGAATTGGAGAGAGAGAGAGATAGAGGTAGAGGAGGGGGAGAAGGAGAGATAGAGAGAGAGGGGGAACAGAGAGAAAGAGAGAGGAGAGAGAGGGGAGAAGGAGAGAGAGAGAGAGAGAGAGAGAGAGAGAAAGAAAATGAAATAGAGGGAGAGAGAAAGAGAGAGAGAGCGAGAACAAAGGAAAGAGAGCAGATAGAGAGGGGATATAGAGAGAAAGAGAGAGGGGGAAGGAGAGACATAGAGAGAGAGATAAAGAAAGAAAGAGAGAGAGAGAGCATGGGATAGAATAGTGAAATATCTAGACAGAGGGAGAGATCGAGATAGGAAACGAGGAGAGACAAGTGGAGGAAGTGTGAACATGCCAAACACATTTTGTGTCTGTATAATTGAAACCGCCAAAAGTTGACTCTATCTCTCTGTGAAGTGACAGAGGATAAGTTAATGTGCAAGAACGCTTTAATCAGAACAGATGCTACTCCTATGGTATTAGTAGTGAGTGATTGAAACGGTATTACGGTAATAGGAATGGGGCGCTTGTGGAATGGAGGGCATGGTGATGTTACTGCATGCACGTAATGCACTTCCCCTGATTTATCATTTTACGGAACATTTTCTTCTCTTTTTTTGGGGAGGGGGTGTCAATGGATTAACAAAATATCAGAAGAAAATAATGGCATGATATTCGACCTCAGGAAAGTCTTTAATCACTTTACCTGCAAGCTATAACCCTATACCTCTCTTCCCCCAGTAAGTATAGATATCAATATCATATTCTTCAATTTTGTGTTGTAAGTTGACATAATTAGGATTTTAAACTGTATGTTTATTTTTCTCCCTCACCGCTTTATCACTCTCTTCTACTCTTGTGTTAATTTTCTTTTCTCCACCCAATCTCTGTCCATCACCCCCTTTTTCATCTCTTTTACTTTATCGATATTCACATCTCCTCCACTCTCTAAAAATAAATTAGTCGACCTATCTTTTCCTGCTCTTTCCCTTTCTTACTACATCATGCAATTTGGTAGAAGAATTAAAGATATTTGTATTTTAAGTACAAGCAGTCTGTATACACGTGTTGAACAGTGACGGTAAAAAAAATGGAGGCATCCATTAGAAAGTAGATGACGTCTTTTCCCGCCATTAGTCTTGTTTTTCCCCTTTTTCCGCGCGCGACACGGATCCCATCTGCCCTTGGAACTGGATAACATTTCATCTTGGTGTTTTAGCCTGGCATCTTCGGAAAGTGAGATGTTTTTGGATTTTATTTTTATCGCCAAAGTTATACGCGAGAGATTGTATTCTTCTCTCTCGTCATCCATTATTCAACGTTTGGCGCGGTTCAAACAGCAATTAAATCGGTTTTAAGGCATCGTTATCATGCAGTGTGGATTATTCTTCGCGAAACACAGCAGTTTGAAATGGCGTTTGCATGGTGGCGTTTTTTTAATAGAAAATTTACGTTCTGAGATCGGTGTACATTTTTTATACACCTTACTGCAATATAAATGTATACATTAATATATAATTCTATCCAATACCATGATCCTAGTATTATTATCTATAAGCATTCATACTTCGCGCAGTATTGACATCATGCAAGATGCCAGTGTGTTCATTTCATGTTGAAAAATAGACTAAGTGATTTATTTTCTCCCTTATGTTATCAATCTGCCTGATTTTATCCCCTGCCCATGCCTCTTTTATAACGTATATAAATCTCACACAACGCACGCTTCATTTCTATATCTGCTTAACCCCGTTGACAGTATACTTGCTTCTCATAAAGTGAACTAGACAAACTAGACAAAACAATCCATTTATTCGGGATGCAACTTTTATTGATGTTAATATTGAGACGCTCACAATAAATAGATGGTGAAAGAGAATAAATATGCAGAGAGAAAGAGAAAGATAAAAAGAGAAAAAGTATGAAGAGAGAGGGGACAGGGAGAGGTATAGGCATGGTAGGGGGAGGAGAGAGGGAGAGGGAGAGGGTAAGAGAGAGAGAGAGAGAGAGAGAGAGAGAGAAAGAGAAAGAGAGAGAGAGAGAGAGAGAGAGAGAGAGAGAGAGAGAGAGAAGGAATTCGGTTGGATGAGAATCTTAAAGGTAGTGTATCCTTTTTGCAGCCAATATCAAATTTTGTAAAACTGTGCAGGAATTATGAATATATCACGTAAGTCTATCTGTGAAATTTAAACGTATAGTGTCCTAGTATTCAAATTATGCAAGGAAACCCGTTTACTTTCTAGACTTTACTGACAGACTATTGAGTACCTGAATGACTTGTTTTTTTATTTGGTAATAACATGCATAACATGAGCTGTAAAGGGTACATGAACATTTGCCTACATCAATAACCCACTTCTTACAATGGCCAAAATTAAACTGATTGAATCTTTGCGCTGCATAAAACGTAGGACAATTCGGTACAATGGTCTAAAATCAATCTCAATTAAACGACTGCAACTCTTAAATTCGATTCGACAACTAACGGTCGTTATTTTCCCACAAAAAGACATTTTCAAGCCCTTTCGTTGTGAGGGAAGTTCTAAATTAATATCATCTTTTAAATGCCGTTATAATTTAACCTTTTCATTTTTGGGGCCTACAAATGGGACATTCCTACCCTTCAACTAAAAGTAAACACCAGTAAGGAAGATATAAAGAAGGAGAAGGGGATTCATCTGCAAACAAGAGACCACTTTTCGATGGGGCTATATTCACCTCAACACACAAACTCATTGCTAAAACATATATACCTCAGCTCTTCATATAAAGAGTTTGGAGGTAATATTAGGATGGCGCTAGAAATCTCTCTATCTCGTCCCTATCGCGTTACGTGCCCATGAAAATTCATGAATCCCGATTTAGGCTACAAGTTTTACATTCGATCGGCTGGCTAATTCTCCCTGGGCATAGCCACTATTTGAAGAGGAACATTTTAACTGTTTAGACTGCTCTCCTTTGCAAATACGCCAGGGGTGTCTCTTACCACCCCTTCTTCTTCTTCTTCCTCTTTTGTCCCCTTTTATTTGTTCTTCTTCTTTTCGTCTTCAATACTGTCTACAAAGAATATAATAGCTGGATGATTCCACTTGCCTGAGGAGTTTGTATAGTACTGACGATGAGGACTTCTTGAATGTATTCCTATTTCTTGTCAGAAATATCTGAGCTAGTAATAGGGTGACCTCCATGCAATACACAAAAGCATAAATTTAAGGGGCTGGAGAATGCTTTGGGGGCTGATGAAAGCACCTCTCCCCTCCACCTATGACGTAACCCGTGATAGTAAACCCGTAAACAACTTGACACTTACCATGCAATGCAATCGATGAACCAGGTAGATGTGAGTATAAGCCCTCATTTTACTCGATGTACCAGTTTTCAAAACTTATGTTTAGATTCTCATAAAATTCACATGACTGAAAAGAAATTTAGATTTTTACTTGATTATTGGGGATATTTTTTTTTTTTTTTTTTTTTTTTTTTTTGGGGGGGGGGGGGGGGGAGGGGTCGTCAGTAATAAAAAAATTAATTAAGTTAAATTAAGTTAAATGGGATAGGATTATCATACTTCTTTTTTTTTAGATCACTCAATAAACGAAATATTCGTGTTATTGAAAAATTATTAACATAATATTCAGCAGTATTGTGATATTATTATAATTATTGTAAAATACAATTCACTCTATTTCAAAAGACTGAAAGTTAATATCGCACTTGTGAATCGGGAATAGCATAAGGAGGACTCCCATTTCCCTTTCCCCTTCCGTATAAGATTCATACTTGTTTAATGACATGATGCTCAACATGCTCTAGACAACTGATACCACGACAGTTCATCAGCATTGTTATCAGACCAATCATCTCCAGAAAGTCACTTTATCTTACTTCTGTAATCTCTGGAGCTAATGAAATAAATTCTTATTAAGGTTTTATCTCTCCACACATTCCCATTTCCCTGCCAGTACATGTATTTACGTTCCTGTCTTCTGCTTAAAGAGAAAGTGTTGTCAGTCGATGGGTGTATATAGGTAAGACTGTCTTCATCCAAGAGGCAATTTTCAGTTTGTCCTTCTGATGCAACGAAATACATCTATTTTTTCAATCTAAATTTCAATTTCAATTTATTTATGTTTCCAACAAAACATTACAAATTAATTGTAAACATTTACAACAAGTGTAGAAATACATATTGGAAACAGAGGGTTCCACTGAAAAGCAATGCTTGTACAACTTTGAACACCTAAAATGATACTTAGGAATAATGATTAAATAATTAAATTAAATTAACAAGTCCATAACTATACAAAAGAAACTACAAAAGGAGTTATCCCGATCTAATACCATGCAGCTTCGATTTACCTCACGATGTGCTGTTTATCATTTACTATTATTGTAATCTACATGATTTAGATGTTTGAGAATATGATATTGATATCAATTAAGATATTTAATGCTATACGAAATAATACGGTGCAATAAAATATCAATGCCTAAAAATACATGAGTGTCTTTGTTTAAAGTTATTCAGAAACGTGAGGGGGATGCAACGAGACGTTTTTTTTAAACAACATTATATTGAGGGAGATAATGATCAGAATCAGTTTGACAATACTAGTATATTTGTACTAATTCGATTAAGCAAAGCTGCAACACATTAGAACATTCATTATCTTATATCGATACGGCATAATATTAAAAGGGAACATTTTACGTGACTACAATACAGATACGCAAATGAAAACCAAATGTATTGTTCTTCCTATACTTTCTGTAAAATGAAAATGTATGTAACTATTAAACAGTATG
Source organism: Strongylocentrotus droebachiensis (assembly GCA_035222895.1). Taxonomy (NCBI): domain Eukaryota; kingdom Metazoa; phylum Echinodermata; class Echinoidea; order Camarodonta; family Strongylocentrotidae; genus Strongylocentrotus; species Strongylocentrotus droebachiensis. The sequence continues at coordinate 21,837 of JAVYIG010015810.1, read as the reverse complement.
ATTAACAAAACAATAATTTCATCTAAAATGCACAGTGCATAAAAGCTGTATACCAATATTGATCTTTCCTTAAACATGTTTAAATCAGATTATACTCAACCGCAATGCGGTGTTCCTCTCCCAGTAGTTCACATCTTTTATACATAAATAAGACATGTCACATCTTCGCGTTTGTACTCATTATCATACAAAAGTGTTTTCTTATCACATTTGTATTATCTAATGTAGAACGATGATTGTATGACTCGTGTATTGGTGAAATAAATGCAAACATGTTCACATTGATTATCCTCATAGCATATTCTTCTCGATTCTGCCAAATTACATTAGTCCTAATCCAAACCAAGTGCATTTGCAATCTCCCTGTTATCCCAATACAAGTAATTTTCCCTAAATAATATCTCCGGGGTTGCCAATTTGCCAAATAGAAACTATAATTGTGTTAGCTGTCTCTGACGGGTTTCATAATATTTAAGAAGGGCTTGATCATGTTGAGATAAGTTGATGTCATTACATCGTCTGGGGTAGTCGTCTTATCATTTTGGGATATCCCATTTGCTCTCCTTTTAAAGGTGGGAGACAGGGAATAGATTAATAATCATATCAGCCATTTTGATGAATGCGTCAGCCGTCAGGATCACATTCATCAACCAGTGTTGGTTGCCACAAGCAGATCTGAATGTAGCATTTATCCTTTCAGGATGGGATTTATTTTAAGGGCTAAATTGATCATAATAAATTGGCAAGAATAAAACATTTCTTTTATTGTTACATTAGTCTAAACAATTATCGTCTCTAAAAGCGACATCTATGGGGAGGAACTTAGCCAAAAGGTTATTTAAATTGCCCATTTTGATCGAAAATAATGGTTTTGAACCTCTTCAGGATTTTGAAACTTATTTGCCTTTAAAAAAAAAATCTAGCATCAAACGCAATAAGGTCATGCAAGAAAAATGGATATAGCGTGTGCAGATTGTTTCGCTCTGGTTATTCTTGCATCAGGTATATTTTTTTAGGGCTCTGAATAAAAAGTTATTGAGCCAAACCACAATACGTGGAATGAGAATCCCGAAAGGGTTGAAACGGGAATATGTGTAGCCTCACTGACTCTTGATTTATTATGAAATAAAAAGGGATTGTCCCATGTAATATCAAGATGAATATAATCATTGGCATTACTGTATTCAGTGAAGTGAACTTTTATTAATTTCAGTAGGCATCCAGATGCCTTATTCACAACTTTTCCGTTTTTCTTCTAGTTTTAGAATTTATCTGTTTATTTATTTTTTGGCTAGTCATGAAAAGGTTTTGAAATATTTGAGATGGCTTTCTCTCTTTACATATACATTGGGAAATAATCTCCGATCATCTTTACACATACAGCTTTCATATTCATAGGAAAATGTTAATACCATCGACATGATTTTTTTTTCATTCCTCTCTCATAAACAAAATTTAATATCAACCTATTTTCCATTCACCTAGCCCTTTTTCGTTAAGAGTCTTGCCTATAAAACGTATAGATGAGGTTTACACTACAATGCGATAACTCTCTCGAGAGAGCAATTCCCTTGTATTATATTAAGACGTGAGAAGAAAATAAAATAGGTGTGAGACAGCGTTCGGCGTGTTAAGGAAGATCAATAAAGCTAGGCCTACAAATCCATACAAGTCTAACTCAGCCAGTCAATAATAATTGTTTAACAAAAGAGAACCGATCAGTACGTCAAAAAGGTACAATTCTATCGATACGTCTATTCTTCAGCAAATCGTGTTCTCTTCAGCTCACCATTTTGTACTAAAAAAACTACTTGAAAAGAACCTCGCTCTCCGTGAGCTGGATACAATATACAACTTTATTTTTAAAGAAGAATCATATGAAGACAGTTTGTGTCCAATGTAATGCTACATCTAAATTCCGAAAGCTGCATTATTCGATAGACTTAGGGATATCCCCTCAATAAAATTGTACAGCTGAATGCGTAGATAATCAGTACAACGATAAAACTTGATTTCACATGAATGAGCAGGGCCAGTGGGTGGTAAAATTAGATGGTCTAAGATCCATAGGAGAGGTCTTAGACCCCTATCATCGATCTGATGCATTAGGCCTATACTTCATGCATGGTGTATCAATACTATTTCCGGTATTTGTCACTCCACAGTACCGTCGTTCAGTTACTTCCTAGTTTCACTGTAGCTTATTCAAAGGGGGCAAGGGGCGTTCTGTCCCCCGGCAGTTTTCCAACAAGGAAAAACGATAATTCAACAACATTTCGTATTGTAAGAAAATCGTTTGTAGGCAAATAATTATTTAAACTTTCTCTTGAAAATACACAGAAGGAACGATCCATTCTTGGAAATTCGATCGTGATGTTAACCATAGACCTTAGGGTTATGACGCCAAATTTAGACAATTTGGACAATTTGGACAATTCCAAGAGGGAGACCATGCAGGTGGGTACGTCAATACCAATAGCCTATAGCCTAAACAAATGGCATAAAGCAGTAGAAAATAGGTTGATCGACTTCTTTGAAGAATTGTGTGAACAGTCATCAAACAAGCAAACTGATTATCAATCAATATTAAAGTAGTATGGGTTGATACCAAATGAAGCAGAAACTGGAACGTGACTAATAATAACTGGATGGAATGGAGCGTCGCTGTGTGTTTCCCCCTTTTCTCCTTTCCCCATTTATTTTGGCAATATCTCTAACCTTCATCGTGAAGGTATAGAGCCTCTGGACCAGGCACGTAGCCACGGGGGGGGGGGGGGGGGGACACGTGCCGCCCCCCTAAATTTCCAATATTGGTTGCATTTTTTTAGACCCCTTTTTTTTACCTCGATCGATTACATGTATGTGCCCCCCCCCCAAAAAAAAACAAAAAAAACAAAAAAACATCAAACTCTTGCTACGTGCCTGCTCTGGACATGGTGCTTGGGTGGCTGTAAGATTAGAGGTTTCGCCCCTTCTGAGGTGAAGCAACAGATACTGCTTGCCATGGCTTTTAAGCCTACTTCCTGATTTTCCTTTTGTGTCTGATATTTGAATTGATAGCACTGAGTTTCAAATATGTATACGTTTAGCACATTCAAATTGATATTTCAGCTAATACTGTTATCATATCCTAGCTACTGGATAACAACAGAGGAATTCAAATTATCCAATTGCGTTATCGTTCTATCTTTATTCTAAATCAGTATTTACTGAAGTGATACGTGATTGTACCGTACATGTTATAATATTGAACTAACATCTCTTTTTGAATCTTACATCTCATATTTTAACGCGTTTCAAGAAAATAAAACATTCATACTGATACGATTATGCAACTGTACGAGAGATATAGACTGCTATAACCATTCAATAACCGCAATTATATGCGAGGTCACAATTTAAATTAAAAAACAAACGAGGACGATCCTTCTTAAATATTTTATCAACTTCTTACTCCATTTCGAATGGCGCATCTCTTCTGAATCCCGTGTGTATTGAAAGGATACCACTGATGAATATTGCATAACTTTCAAGACAATCGAGCGAGGAAATTCTAACGACAAGACCCAAATCAATATAATCTAAGAGGGTCAGCATTGCGTAGTCAATGAAGGTGTAAAGTCGTTAAGAAGTAGTAATTCACGAACAACTATTTTTGACAAGGAAGGGTCGACTTATCAATTGACTAAATTGTGAATATTGTGAAAGGTTTTATATGAGAAGAATACTTTAACAGAGAGCCAAGATAATAATAGACTTGACAGATCTAAGTAAAACGTTTATTTGATAGCCACTTAAAGGTCGAGTGGTGACAAGTTTTACACGAATCGATGACTATCTTAATCAATACTGTACAACACATCTGTTATTTGAATTGAGAAAAGTGTTATCCCTGTAAATCTACACACGTAGGTTTTTTTGAATGATTTTTGTAATGTAAAATATTATAAGCAATGCCATTCATCGAAGGTGAAGTCACTCCTGAAAGAAAGAAGATAACAACTTCTTATTTTATCAATCCTTTGTTCTCCACAGTCAGTTTCAACTGTCAAGTATGGTGACAAATGTGATTGCTAGAGAACGAATTCGCAAGGGCATGAATATTGAAGAAAGAAGGAGAATATAATTAGAAAAATAAGAAGACGAAACATAAGAAGCACCGGAAGAACAATGAAAAGAAATGAAGAAGAAGAAGAAGGAGAAGAAGAAGAAGAAGAAAGAGAAGAAGCATGAGAAGAAGAAAACAAAAGGAGGAGGAAGAGTAGAAGGAGAAGATTATGATAAAGAAGAAGAGGACGAGGAAGAAGAAGAAGATGACGATGTTGAAGAAGAAGAAGAAGAAGAAGAAGAAGAAGAAGAAGAAGAAGAAGAAGAAGAAGAAGAAGAAGAAGAAGAAGAAGAAGAAGAAGTAGAAGAAGTACAAGACGAAGAACAAGACGAAGAACAAGACGAAGAACAAGAAGAAGAAGGAAAAGAAGAAGAAGAAGAAGAATAAGGAAAAAAATAGAAGAAGGAGAAGAAGAGGGGGGGGGGGCAAGAAGAAAAGTAAGAAGGAGGAGGACGAGGAGGAGAAGGAGGCAGGATTCGACCTTGTCACCGCCCACACTATACAGAAACACCACCTTGAAATAAAGTAAGGACAGGAACTGGTTTCTCATAAACGTACGTGTGGCGATGCTGTAAGCTCCTTCTTTTTAATGATATTCCTGCCATATTTTCTCCTCAAATCAATATTTCTCTTCACCGTCTCTACTTGATGGGTTTATCATACTCTGTTCGCATTGACAATGACTGAACACCATTGCAGTATATGACGTCTCCAGGTATACCCCAAATCCTTGATAAGAATCTTTAAATCCATTGATCGATAAAGCGAGATATCCGTTGTTTCAAATAACATTCTGCTTGTGTTTATTACATATTTTTGACAAAAAAAGTACGAAAAAAATTAATCTGGTCGCTTTTCAAAATTTGCGTATACTGTTTACTTCGTAATCCAAGTTATTTTTGTATAAATCGAACTGACTGGAAGTGGGTATAAGGATAGGAATATTGCATTACAAACGCTTGTCATTGTGTTGCGTCTTCCAAGAGGTATGATAAAGGCAGCTGCCCAATGTTTGGGGTGAATGCTTTCGTACATGACTCCAACACGTAGTGATTTAAATTTTAATTCTAAATCACGAAGGTGAGAACGACCGAGCAGCGGATAAGAAAGTATAGCTTTTCCTTGAACGTTTTACACAATTAGAAAAGCAAAAAATATTATGACTATAACTCATCTGCATAAATTGCACATAGGGATGGGTAGTATGAAAGGTCATGCACGGCATAGCTGGTGCACGACCATCACGTGTGGGGGCAATGTGAACGTGACCTTATCCTGATTGCATCGCTAATCTTTGTTTGCGTTTCTCCAATGCACTCGACATTGTTTCAACGCCATGGTTGGATGGATGGCTGGCAACCCTCAAGCAGCGTTGGCGATGGATGATGATTCAGGCAAGCATCATCCATGTTTAATGGTTGGCGTAGTATCTAATGGAGCAAAGGGGTTCCATGCCAAATACACCAGGGTACATTGACGAGAGCCATAGGGTATACGGTGACATTGGGTGCCATTCAACCGTGGTAATGATTGCGTGGTCGAATTCCAGCAGGGGTTCAAGACAGTCCGAAGTGTTAACGAGAGGAGAAGGGGTAGGAGATCTGACCATGGACCTAGTAGTTGTCCAAGATCTGACCATCTTGGATATGATCATTTTTCTTAAATACGTGTAACGAAGAGGAGGAGGTGGAAAGGGTCTCTCTCTACCTCTCTCTCTTCCGCACCACTTTTCAGCTCTAGGGGTGTGAGGCTCACCCATGGTTGTCCGGACTAATCACCATGGTAACCATGGTAACCAAAAATCAAAGGTCATCAGCAACCGACATCAATTACACACAGAACACCACTATCCACTTTACCCTCTTTTCAAAAGGCAGCATAAGGAAGGATCGTATAAAGTTTCTCGAAAGTACATGTGCCTCTTAAAGGTAAAGACCAGTATTGGTAACGCCCCAATTTCAAAAAATGAAATGGAAGCTCTCATTACCAATCATGTGAAAGAATATGTTTTGACTAATACATGATGATAAAAAAATTGCTGGGAAACCGCCTACTAATTCATATATTTGGTAAATTTGTTTCTCTCATGGTCCTGTGAGAGATATAGGGTAGTCCCATATACATCTTTCTGTGTATAGTGCTTGTAACTTAACGAAGAATGGGCCAAATTTCTTATCATTTTGATGATTCCAGAACCTTGCAGATGCTAGATGCTAGATGATCAACCTTTTCTGATCGATTCCACAACGTTTCTTTCACAATGCAATCGCATGACCATTACTGGTCTTTACCTTAAACTATGTATATTTCAATCTCCAGAAACTGCCCTCATTAATTTTCATCAAGTATCTTATCAACATGAAACGATAGTAGGCCCCTACAAGATAGGACAAGGTAGTATAAGATATATTACCATACTCTCATCTGCAGTAGAGAAAGCATTATAGAGTTGTAAAGTACAAGAAAAGTAAATATTTTATTTTGAAACAAAGAACCCCTTTACGTTAGGCGTTATACATCATCTCAGAGAAAGAACCTAAACGTTGAATTTACTTTTAAGAAAATGTAATTACAAGTCATGTACAGTAGCTATAAGCACAGTTTGACAGTTTGTATTTATGTAGGTTGAGTTAAAAACATGAAAGAAAAAGACATCTTTGTATATTTTCAATCAAGGCACCAACATGAAAAAGCGAATTTAATTATCATGCATTTATACAAAATGTTCATAAACTATTCACAAACCATGCTGGCATAACTTCGACAATTACATTTTCTACTCAATTAATATCAGTAAGGAAGAGTGTCATTAAAGTACTCTGACGTATTGATCAAAACTGCAAAGTGTAATTAAGTTGTCACGGACGATAGAGTTCTTGTAATTAGCTCATATCATATCGTATCAGAGCACGTTACACATAGTACAAATATGACAGACGTTATCAACATTCTCTACGAGCGGAACATGTTTTTAAAAGATCAAGATAATCTCTATCATGTTCGAAATACATCTCGGTGATGTAAGGAAAAAAGGGTAACTCGATTTGGAGCGCAGTTATAAGGCATTGAGAACTCTCATAAAAATATGCATTGAGTTGATCGGAAAACGGGTAAATCAATCTGTGTTCAGGAGTAGGCTGGCGATGGGGGCACTTCCACAAAAGTTTGCATGTTAAATGTTTTTATATCATTATAGGAAGGAAGTGAGAATATATTCAGACATCTGGCATTCACCTACACGTCTACCCTTCCCAATGTATATATATTTTTTCGGGGGGGCGGGGGTGCCCAATCCGTGTCCCCCTTTCAAAATCAGTTTAAATATTTTAAGTACATAACAGAAAACTGCCCCCATTGTATAATATTTGGATCCCCCACCCTTTACAAAAAGCAGGATTTTGTTTTTGTAGTTGTTGTTGTTGTTGTTGTTGTTGTTGGGGGGGGGGTTGATCTGTGTCCCCTCTGTCAGCCTTTTTGAAATTTAAATGTCATACTCGAAGTACACTACATAATAATATCTGCCCTCAATTGTTTTATTTTCAAAACTTTCCCCACCCCACACCTGTCTTTACAAAATCTTTGATCCGCCCGTGTGTGGAAGTGCCCCTTCAACACAATTTCATCACACTGCGCCCCTGGCCTTATAACGATGAATATTTCACGATAGTACCGTTGAGGATATCAATGCCCCCTCGGGTGTATTATACGTGGGAACACAATGAAGAGATAATACCAGCTGATATGCGATAATACTCATCATTAAAACATGATGAATGAATGAATAGCGCGGGAAAAGGTGATCTTTTGATGCATGTATGTTTGCCTCGGAGGCCAAAACAACATAAAATATTCTAGAAGATCAATTCCCGCTCAAAGCAACAACAAAACAATTGCATAGGAAAAAAGCATTATTACTATCGATTGGATTCTGCACCGAGATTCTCTTCTCTTTGAAAATTATTTTAATGATTTTTGTTCAAAGATTGATTGAAAATAGTCGCAGTTTGATCGTAACACTGATCCTATGGTCAAGAATGATTTCGTCTGAATGTTTACATGTTTGCCTCGGAGGCCAAAACAACATAAAATATTCTAGAAGATCAATTCCCGCTCAAAGCAACAACAAAAAATCGCATAGGAAAAAAGCATTATTACTGTATCGATTAGATTCTGCACTGAGATTATCTGCTCTTTGAAAATTATTTTAATGATTTTTGTTTAAAGATTGATTGGAAAAAGTCGCAGTTTTAGTTTTATTAAAAATTATTATTACTATCGATTGGATTCTGCACTGAGATTTTCCTCACTTTGAAAATTATTTTAATGATTTTTGTTTAAAGATTGATTGGAAAAAGTCGCAGTTTTAGTTTTATTAAAAATCATTATTACTATCGATTGGATTCTGCACCGAGATTCTCTTCTCTTTGAAAGTTATTTTAATGATTTTTGTATAAAGACTGATTGGAAATAATCGCAGTTTGATCGTAACACTGATCCTATTGTCAAGAATGATTTCGTCTGAATTTTTTCATAATCTACCCAGGATAATTGTGTCAAACAATATTATCATCTAGATCAGTTTTGCGTTCCTAAAGTACGATGAAAGCTCGCAGAATTGATATTGATGTGGGAAATTCAGAAGTTAACATTATAATTCAGGGCTGATGAAAAAAAGTGTACAGCGGAGTTGATTACGCGGGAAAGTACTTCCCGCTTCGAAAGGATTCCGTTTGTAGACGTAATATTTGCAAATTATTTACAACCACCCTGAAACACACCTTACAAAATATTTTCTCAATGTATGTCGTATTGTCATCGCAATGGATTATTTCGGATGGACGCAGATGGTAATTAATACGTGCTATTACAATATTAATATCAATTTCTTCCGTTTTAATGTTTCATTGTTATAATGATGCCAACCACAAATCAGCATTTCATTGAGACGTAATAAGTTTAAGCGTTCTAATCATGCTTCATACTGTCTTGTCCAAACTTATTGATATATGCATGTCGATCAGTTATGATACGGATATAAGTATCTTTATTCAAAGGGAGAAGTAGCACATTAGGATGATAGACCAAGAATGTTATAAACCAAAGAATGTATAAATCCTGACTTTTAACAACGCATACGTGAATAAGGTAGATACCGATGCTAGCCTAATGCATTCGAAACAACGAGGAGCATACAGTAAAATTAACATGTGGGACTGAAAGCTGATGGATATGGATTAGGCGGATAAATAAGTTCTCGAGATAAGTACTTCATCGATCATACTCACGGAATATTCTCGATCTTAAATCAAATATTGGATCAGAAAGAGAGCGAGAAGGAGAGATATTATTATGCAGAGAGAAAGAGAATTAACGGGAGAGAGAGGCAGACTGAAGAAATGAGAAGACAGACAGACAGACAGACAGAGAGAACGGGAGGGGAGGGGAAGTGAATATGAGAAGGGGGTGGGGAGAGGAGAAGTGAGCACCTATCAAATTCATTAGAAGATAGACTTGTCAGATTCATTTTTCCAATTTTCCCTCCCTTATTTTATTATAACATCACCTACATCTGTTTGTTTACATACGCAGAAAGATGTTTTAAAGATCACGAATATAAATATATTCTTCCTTTGTGTTGAGAAATAATTAAAAGATCTGTCTGACAAATATAAATTCTGAGGAAAATTCATGTTACACATTACCATGGATGCTGTGTAGAACACGGATACCATTTCGTCTTGGTGTTTCTTATAAACAAAACTTAATAATCTTCGGAGATTGAATTTTGGAAGATACATTTTCTTATTATAATCCCCAGCATAACTCCTAATCAGCTGGTCAGGCAGTTGTAATATTGATATCAAGTTAATAGGCAAAATTACGAAGTTATTTCAATGTTGGGTGACTAGTGTTGTCTAGATCATCAACCGATCGCATTGTATAACCCTTCGGCATGCGTGGGCACACCATACTCTTTCACTAAAAAGAAACATTTGGAACTCTGACATTTTGAGAGCGGTAATACGATATACATTCTGCTGAAATAGCCGTGATTTTAGGCTAAAATATAAACAATCTGGAATAAATAGCGTAAGCCATTCTGGTTATCAGGGACGACAACTCATCATAACTGTTTACTATCTAGTGCATTCCATGGATAAAATAAATCATTTCGATATAATTATTCTTGCAGATATCAGGATGTCAACATTCCAATATATTTATGGTGTTTAACGTGAAAAACACGGGGATCTGTTGAAGAGTCCGTGATGATATGGTTGATAATTATGATATACGTTGGACAACATTAATTGTTGGTGTGCTTTCTCTACATAAGTCAAGGGAGCATTTTTGTGCAAAAAGTGTTTCATGATTAGACATGATTGTGAGTTTATTTTTCCGAGAACAACTTTGAAACGCAAGCAAACGATGTCGTACATTATTTTGGCTTTTACAAAAATATAATACAAATATAATAAAATATAGTTATAATAGTAATCAATTTTAAGCTCAAATCTAAGAATAAGCATTTTCAATACAAGAATATCCATGTCAAATTGTCAGAGATCACAAGAACTTGCACATATCACTCGATGTCTAGTTTAACAATGTACGTGTATGTATCCGTCTCATTATAGTAGAAGAAAGGATGTGTCAAAGGCTCAAAGCCATCCGTTAATGGAACAATCTTAAACATCTATTAATATAAATATGCACTAGGTTAAAATGGTCCATAAGATATAACAAGAAGTGAAAATATGAATATTTTGTTTACTTACATGTGATGGAGACAAAGTAAATCCTTCGTGGAGTTCGACAATGACCTTCTAGACCGTCCATGATAATATTCATTCTACACAGCAAGGAAGATTGGCGGGTTGATGGATCTTAATTAGACTTAGTTGACGTTAATTATCCCTCCAACGGCTCTTCTACACACAACCGATACCTCGTACCAGGTCACTCGAGAAAACGAAGATTTCATTAGAATTTTTCCTATCCGGTCGCTTTCTCGGTGTAGGAGATGAATATAAGAACTTAGATGTAATGGAAAACGTCTGCTTGTTTAGCTCACTATTTTCTCCGGGTAGCTTGGTGATATCATTGAGATGAATCCAAGATAGTTCTTGCGTGTGTGTTCTGGTCGTTTTTAACGTTTTAACGTGGCGCGCGTCCTAAAAACAAGTCTGCTATAAAGTAACTGCGGCTCCTCCTGAGTACATCGTCTGGAGGATGTAAATAAAATGTGCGTGTTCCCTTGTCCGTCTGCCTAGCTTTAGCCTGGCTGCGTGCGGTATAAAGAGAGTCTGCTTCGTCGATCTCTCATCAGCACAGCTCATCGAGGAGAGAGACGAAAAGAGCGAGGAGGAGAAAACACGATAGCCGCATGCCTTTTTTCTAATCGTGCATATTCATAGACATACTCCAGCAATTTTATTTCCCCCTGCATCTTTTGCTCATTTTAGTTTTCTCAAAGAGTGCACGTAATCTTCGACGGTGGCGTTGCGTGTGAGACGCCAGCGATCCTGGTAAGATTATGGTGGTGTCCCCTTATAGGCCTACCTCCTTCGGTCCTATAGCTAGGTCGATAAGCGGCGTATACGGGCGTGACGATGCAAAGCGAATAACGGTGTTCTATTATCACACCACGGCTAATCAATTCCAAACAAAACTAATAATTGGATGTATGCGCCGTGCTACACCTATCGCGTTAAGACTATAAGAGGAGAAGGAGGAGGAGGAGAAGGAGGAGGAGGAGGAGAAGGAGGGGGAGGGGGTGGGGGCTGATATCACCGAGTGTCGTATGGGGCACCCGAGCGAGATCACGACGCCTGAAAGTCGAGAAAGCAATCTCACACGGATTTAATCATTCCCCCTGTCGATGACGACCATGCTTGCGGTGATTGACGCAGCCAACAACCACTTGGCGAACGTGATGGGCCAATTAAGCGCGGTGCTGACTTGGGAGTCCACATCATCGTGGAGCTGTACTGGGCGAAATTGATTAAGGAGAGAGAAGGGATGGGGACTGACAATGCTTTGGTGTCGCGATGTTTCATGAATTTCATTTAAGTTATAATTACGTAAAATAAAACGAATAAAGATAATGTCGATAGGAAACATAACTATAGGGGGTGATGAATGCGAGGAAAATTATGAAGACAAAATCTTTAGAAACAAGCAAAAATACAAGTTCAATTAAAATAATCGTCTGTTGAAGCGAGTATTTATAATTTCTTCACTCAACATTGTCTTTGATGATAAAGCATAAATTATCAAAAATATAAATAGTGTGACTTTAATACTGGAAGAAAGGAGAAAAAAATGAAAAAGAGACAGTATACTAAGGAGTTCATGCAGGCAGAGGCGGCGATTTCTTTACATGACCGGGGGGGGGGGGGACGGACAAAATGCGAGGGACAAGGGAGAAATGGCGTAATGAGCAAAAACGTTGGCGGGGGGGGGGGGAGGGCAGAACAAAATCCGCATCACCCCCACTCTTACATGTTACATGCAGGCCCCGCGGAACGTTTTTTAAAGTGGGGGGGGGGGGGGAGGGCAGAACAAAATCCGCATCACCCCCACTCTTACATGTTACATGCAGGCCCCGCGGAACGTTTTTTAAAGTGGGGGGGGGGGGCTAAAATATTTACGACCAGGTATAGAGCAAAGCGAGCGAAGCAAGTGGAGCGTAAATTGGCGTGGGGTCCAGGGGCGGTGCCCCATGAAGCTCAGGGGTTTTAGGCAGTTAATAACGGTCAGATGAGCATCAAGGGGGCGGAGCCTCCGGAAGCTCAGGGGTTTTAGCCATTTAATGACGGTCAGATGAGCATAATTTTGATACCATATTTGTGACACCAGAAATGCAGGTCACTAATTGGATTGGGGTCCAGGGGCGGAGCCCCCCAGAAGCTCAGGGGTTTTAAGCATTAAATGACGATCAGATGAGCATCCAGGGGCCGCCTTAGGGCTCTTGGTAGGGTCCAGTAGGCAGAGCCTCCGGAATCCCACGGTTTTTAGGCATTTAATTATGATTAGATGAGCAACCATGCAGGGGCCCGCCCCATCAGTGACTACCCCTTAACAGGTTTTTGAAGTTTTGTTGTATTAACAAATTACATTCCTTAGCAAAACTATAGTATACAAACAATCAATATACCTTTTCACACTTCACTTTTCTACAATATTTACTTGTACATTTGAAGGATATTATGCGAGGGAACAACATTCACGACAAAAATTCGCGATGTCCCTCCTGTGGGCCACCATAGCATCTAACTCCGCAGAGAACGCGTAGGCTTTAACCAAGCAGTTCAAAATGATACAAACAATTATTGTGCCTCTCAATCGTTAGTGAATAAGAACGTGACTGCAAGTGAACTTTTAGAGGTCAGAACTTGACATAGAAATAGCTCAACTCACACTTATGTCCAGTTTGTTATTAGAGGGATGACCACGATCTATCCAATCACACTTCGGAGTCACTTTCTAAGTTAGGGGCATAAAGTTTGTTTTTCTTCAATAAATTAATTGTAGAAGTAATGTAAAGCATTTCAAAGCACGAATATCAATATACATGAAATAAATCAATGTAAAATAAATAAGACAAACATTTAGCAGGAAAACAAATCAAAATGATATTTATCTGGAACTGGAATTTATTAATATATGGTTGAACAAACGTGACCAGTGTCCACCGGTTCTTTTGATTTTGAATTTCTCATGTTCTTTAAATTCGAAAAGATTGACAGAAATATGCCTACCTATCGAAAAAGGAATATTGGGGTTTTCATGAAATTGATAAAACCGACGAAGGGGAGGGGTCATCTTATATAGTCAATTTCTATGAACTGTATTTTATTTTATTCCTTCCATGGGGTCGGCTTAGAGAAGGATTATATAGAAAACAAAGGAACATTGGCGTAGTTACACGAGACTTGGGGTACGTGCCCCGCAGCCTCGCCCTCGTCCCATGGAGTGATGAAGAAAAAAAAAGATAGAAGAGGCAAGAAAAGAGGGCTAACCTATTATATAGGTTTAATTTTATCTCTAATTAACCCACCGCATTCCCTTCTGTTCTCTTCCTCACCCTCTCTCTCTCTCTCTCCTTCTTTCTCTCTCTCTCTCCCTCTCTCTCTCTCTCTCTCACTCTCCCTGTTCCGCTCTTTCGCGATGTTGTTTAAGTAACATCAATTAAAGATGAATGACTTTCCATTGATTGTAACAAAAGAGCTTCCACACAACGCTTTTTTTTAAACGTTTTATTTTTATTTTTTATTATTTTCTTTTGCGTGCGTGCTTCCTTGCATGTCGAAAAAATGCTGTTCAGTCATCATAGTCGTTCTGTCGGAAACTTTGTCGTCGATTTGCTCCGACACCCTCTCCCCTATACCATTTAAAATGTTCTTTTGAGACCCAGTATCCCTCTCTAATCTCCAAAGGTGCCAGTTGATCTTTAGAAAGTGTCTCCACCCTTCTGTCATCTTTGAGCCAGGTGGCGGATTTTGTTTTGTTTCTCTCTCTCTCTCCCTCCCTCCTTCCTCTCTCCCATTCTCTCCCTCTCTCTCTCTCTCTCTCTCTCTCTCTCTTCCTTTCTCTCTCCTTCTTTCCACCTCTCTCTGTCCCTCTCATCATCCGTCCCTCACCTCGACCCCTCTCTCCCCTCCTCCCCTCCCTCTCTCTCTCTTTCTTCCCCTCTCTGTCTTTCTTTCCCTCTCTCTTCTCTCTCTCTCTCTCTCTCTCTACCTCTCTCTCTCTCTCTCTCCCTCCCCCTCTCTTTCCTCCTCTTTCTCTCCCTCTCCCTCTCAATCTTACGAACAGACAGACAGGAGCTTGTCATGGTAGGACAAAAACTTGTCTAGAAGAAGTTCGTTGTTGTCGCCAGCTGTACGCTGTGTCCTGATCCTTAGAAACGTGATCATATGATTTGAAAATAAAAGTTCAATGTGTCAATGTGTTCAATGTGCCTGTAGGCAAGACTTACATTCTCTGCATTTTATTAACCCATTTCCAATTGAAATCTTTTGATACATTAGAGTCTACAATGATAAATGGTAGAACGAATAGATTTATCTTCAGCTATAGTGAACGCAAGTCTTTAACTTTTTTTCTTTTTAAATAAAAGGGAATAAACGATTGATTAACTAGTGTTTTACCTTTACCTAATTTTGCATTATAATTTGAATTCATACTTTTCACTTTTTTCAAATTTCGTCTTAAGATTATATTTATTTAGATTGTATTCTTTTTTATGCAATAAGTCAGGTTTGTCATATTCGAGGACTGCAACCATGCATGGAAACAATATCAACAGAAGCAACATGCTGTAACTCTTAAATTTCTGCTTTATTCAGGATGAAAGCTTTATAGTTTTGGTATCATAGTGAAAATAGTTGTATCCTATGTTTGGAGATGTTGACATTTATTTTCATAAGATTACTGCAACTACCGGTAACCAATACAAAAAGTAAATCGAATCCCTCTGATCTGTGTGTTGGATGGGACCAAGAGGGCGCACTCTCTCATATATGGGTAGAGTACCTATATATAGAGAGTAGCGACAACTTGCGCATTGACGCCATTTTGTTTCACTCGCCCGGTCTACCGCGCGCGCGCGCAGTGCATGTATTAGTCCATGGGCCAGACCAGATATTGGTACCACCAGAGGTGGCAAAACCTTTGTACTTTTTGTTTGTTTGTTGGGCATATATACGTGTAAAAAGTTATGATAGCATTTCCGAATGGACAGCTTAGTCGTATAATCAGCAGTTTCCATGGCAACACAACAATCAAACCGGTATTATTCAAAGAAACAGTTAAAGTCATTTACAAATTATAAAAACACTCTTGAATGCGTAAAAATGTACAGTTTAGAATACCTCACCATAAAGGAAAGTAATGAAATGCAAATTACATTACCATTTATAACGGTTGCCATGGTAACGACCCCAGAATAGCCCAAAATCAAGGATTTTGGAGTAATTTCAGTATTATATTACACAATATACTCATTCAAGACAAGTTAAAGCCCCCTTTCCGAAATAATGACAAAACTATATGACTAATACATCATATAAGCCAAGAATATGTTATATAGTACCTTCCCATTATTACCATGGCAACATGAATTAGAGTTAAGAAGATGCCCTGTACGGTACTATATGCCATATTTTGGCTATATTTTGGCATTGGAGAGGTGTTCAAAGTTCATTTTGGTGTCTATATCCTGGTTTTCAGGCCCAGAGAATGAAACTTTAGAATACCTCACCATGAAGAAAAGTAAATGAAATGCAAATTACATTACCATTTATAACGGTTGCCATGGTAACGACCCCAGAATAGCCCCAAATCAAAGATTTTTGAGTAATTTCAGTATTATATTACACAATATGCTGATTCAAGACAAGTTAAAGTCTCCTTACCAAATTATTGAAAAACTATATGACTAATCTATCATATAAGCCAAGAATATGTTATATAGTACCTTCCCATTACCATGGCAACATGAATTAGAGTTAACAAGATGCCCTGTAGGGTACGATATGCCATATTTTGGCTATATCTTGGGATAGGAGAGGTGTTGAAAGTTCATTTTGATGTCTATACCCAGGTTTTCAGGCACAGGGAGCACAGCTAAAGCATTATTTTGGACATTAACATAGGACATGTAATTTTGGACATTAACATACGATTATAAATAAGGTTAAGTTTTTTCTGCCAACCTCCTCCCTGCTAATGCTTTACTCGACATTAATTTTGCCATAATTAAATTATGGTATTATTGTTTGGGGTAATACATATGATTCTTATCTTCATAGAATACAACTTCTACAAAAAAAAAAAGCTATGCGTGTTATTTGTAACACTTCCTGGAGATCCCATACTGACGTTTTATTTGTTGAAAATAATGTTTTGAAAATAAATGATTTATATCGCTACAGCCTCGGTCAGTTTATGTACCAGTTAAATTATAATACGCTACCCTCAGCCTTCAATTTAATATTCATCAAAAATAACACTATACACAAATACCCTACGCGCCAATCTGACGAATTTCATCTGCCATTAACTAGAACTTTACTTGCTAAATCCATGCATATTCACCTTGCAGGCCCGAAGCTATGGACCATTCTGGATGTTAGCATCAAGAATGCCCCCAGTTTAAATTCTTTTAAATTCAAATAAAAATTTAAAAAAATGCGTAATTATCAAGCGTTAGCTTTCCCTCTTTAAATTTATTTAACTCAATAAAATACATTTGTATATTTTGATTCATTTTGTACTGGCCATCCGTATTCCAGTCGGCCCGTGTTGTGTTATGTGTGTTAAAGGTAAGAGCCCTGCTCTCTCTCGTTCCTTGTCTCCCTTCTTTCCCTGTCCCTTTCGCTCCTTCTATGTTATGTCTATTTGGCTGTGTATTTGAGCGTTCCTTTATTATTGATATACTATTTTTGCAACTACCTTTTTTATATAAGTTATAGGGGGCTGCAATCTACAAGCCCAGCTTTTCAGCAGTCCCCTCCATGACCAACCTGTTTTATATGCCTGATGTACACTGTGGACCAATTACAAATATATTGTTAAGTTTCATTGTTTTACTATGTACAATGCAATCCCATGTACTTTATTTATTTTGTTGGAAATGGAAATAAACGAAACGAAACGAACGATCAACGAACATCACCACTATTTTTCATACATTTGCATAAAATCAGAGCAAAATTACCATAAAAGTATTCTGCCACTGCAAGCTGTTTCTTAGGGTTTAGAAAGATATAACATTGTGATGACTACATTAGATGCCAGAAAACTTCATTTGATTGTATGCAATGCTGGAACCAGCACAGATCATCCATCTCATTAATTTGTTTGCTATTGTATCAAAACCCAGACACCCTCTCTAAATGCCCAAACCAGACCTACCATAACCTCGACGATGTCCACATAATTATGACATCCAAAAGGCCGAGAGGGTCCGATTCTCCTGTATCGGGTAATCAAGGCAGACATCAAACAGCTTGAAGATGGGCTCAAAGGACTGATTCTCAATCATCTCACTTACGCAACATCTTCAGATAGGCTGTTCACGACTCTTGAGGCTTTCATCCAGGTGAACCTGGTCGTTAGTGTGGTTAGTTTCTAGACAGGGTAGTAAACCTTTCCTTATGCCTGTCGCATAAATGCCTCGTACAACAACTTGACTGCACGGTTGTACTTGCAGAATTCCATCACTCCAGCTACGGAGCTTATAGCGATGACACATGACTCTACACATAGGTCCCTTAGTCCAGCATCTTGAAACATCTTCTCAATGGGTGACCACAGTGTGCATAACATGCCAAGAGATATACATCCCAGGGTCTTCACAGTTTTGATACAATAGCAAACAAATGGTCATTAATGAGATGAATCTGTGCTGGTTCCAGCATTGCATACAATCAAATGAAGTTTTCTGGCATCTAATGTAGTCATCACAATGTTATATCTTTCTAAACCCTAAGAAACAGCTTGTAATATGCAGTGGCAGAATACTTTCATGGTCATTTTGCTCTGATTTTATGCAAATGTATGAAAAATAGCGGTGATGTCCTATGTTAATGTTCAAAATAATGCTTTAGCTGTGTTCCCTGTGCCTGAAAACCTGGGTATAGACACCAAAATGAACTTTCAACACCTCTCCTATCCCAAAATATAGCCAAAATATAGCATATAGTACCGTACAGGGCATCTTGTTAACTCTAATTCATGTTGCCATGGTAACAATGGGAAGGTACTATTACATATTCTTGGCTTATATGATAGATTAGTCATTATAGTTTTTCAATAATTTGGTAAGGAGACTTTAACTTGTCTTGAATGGGCATATTGTCTAACATATTACTGAAATTACTCCAAAATCCTTGATTTTAGGCTATTCTGGGGTCGTTACCATGGCAACCGTTATAAATGGTAATGTAATTTGCATTTCATTTACTTTTCTTCATGGTGAGGTATTCTAAACTTTCATTCTCTGGGCCTGAAAACCTGGATATAGACATCAAAATGAACTTTCAACACCTCTCCAATGCCAAAATATAGCCAAAATATGGCATATAGTACCGTACAGGGCATCTTGTTAACTCTAATTCATGTTGCCATGGTAATAATGGGAAGGTACTATATATTCTTGGCTTATATGATGTATTAGTCATATAGTTGTGTCATTATTTTGGAAAGCTAGGGGACTTTAACTTGTCTTGAATGAGTATATTGTGTAATATATTACTGAAATTACTCAAAAATCCTTGATTTTAGGCCATTCTGAGGTCGTTACCATGGTAACCGTTATAATTGGTGATGTAAATTGCATTTCATTACTCTCCTTTATGGTGAGGTATTCTAAACTGTACATTTTTACGCATTCAAAAGTGTTTTTATAATTTATAAATGACTTTAACTGTTTCTTTGAATAATACCGGTTTTATTGTTGTGTTGCCATGGAAACTGCTGATTATATTGACTAAGCTGTCCATTCGGAAATGCTATCATATCAAAATATTATGTATAGACATAAGTAGATCTTGCCACCTTGAGTGGTACCATTAACCCAAATTTCTGGTCTTGGCCCATGGACTAATAGCGCTGCGCTGCGGAGTGAAACAAAATGGCGCCAGGAGTCACGTGACCATCAAATTCCGGTCCCCCTATGTCGCTACTCTCTATATAAAGGTACTCTATATATGGGGACTCACAAAATGTCATTACGCAGAGGTATGCTATATCAATAACACGTTTCATGATACAAATTTCCTTCATTATGTGGCTTTTATCATTAATTCCTTTTTGGTTATTGATGTTATAAGTTTGGTCGCCCTTAGGCTAATATGTTCCTTTCCTGAGGCATCTAGCTTTAGATGGCGGTCTCCTGCATTTTTCAATTTTGAAATGATTTGTCAACGATAAGTGTTTTTTCTAAAGATACAATTATTCAATTGATTTATATTATGATATGATCATGTTTGTATTTTAACATGTTGTATAATTATGAAAGCAAGTGACCATTTGATCTACCGATTTAAGTCGTATCAGAGGAACTTGATAGTCGATGAATAAAATTAGCTGTGCTAAAACGTGCCTATACTGATAACATTTCTTGTCAAATTATCATGAGGCTGATTCTATTTCGGTAACAATATTCGTCCCGACAAAATACATTTAAAAGGAATAATAAAAGTACTATAAAAAAAAATGCTCAAACGGTTCCATCGGATATAAAGAAACTAAAAAATATCCTTTCGTCGTATCTTACCCTTCAGTAATGTACAAGTAAATTATTAGCATAATTATCTTCTAGGATTATAGAAATATAATATTTCGCTCCTCTATATACCCGCTCATTCTCTTTGAATATCTCGCTCTCTCACTCTCTGTTTCCCCTTCTAATTGTGTTTCTCTTCTTACCCGCGTGTTCTATATCTTTTTGCCATTAATTGCCATTACGTTTTGGGGCACGTACCTCAGTGCCCTGCAAATACAAAGCCATTGATTTATTTTCATGTTTATTTTTATCATTTCTATTCCAAATCAGCGATTCTGCCTCTAAACATACACCAGTCAGTTTCTTACTCATCAAGCGATCTATAACAAGGAGAGTCTTCCTCGAGGTCCTGTTGTTTTAAGAACGCCATTATCGAGTGACGCCATGATAAGTGAAACATATTGATACCCATCACAGCATTAATGGAAGGTCATTAAATTCCCATAGCTGATAATGAGCTGTTTTAATCACACTCACTCAGGAGGTAGAGATGAACACTGCACGATCGTGTTGTAAACGCACTGTTTATCCTTGATATTTCGTAATAACACGCCTTACCTGGGATATAAAAGGTCTATCGTTATCCCTGAACACATACGTTACGAAACACCCTTTTAACATTAATTTTATTTGCATTTAAGTTCGCATACCCTTAGTGGATCAAGGATTTTCTGACCGCGGGGGCTGGGGGGGGGGGATAATATATAACCTTGCTGACAAAGCCCCACCCAGTCCCCCACCCCCTCCCCCTCAAACGATTCTCATATCTTAACCGGGGGCACAATTTAATGGAGTAATAACTTTAGAAATATGTCTTTCTCGAGAATCTCGTTTGCTCTCCCAGGCATGCTTTGGATGAAGTTTGTTCATAATGTATTTTGTTTTCTCCTTGGAGCTCGGAAATCGTTGCTATGAGGTAATAGGATGAAGACAAAATCTTGACATTATTATGCCCCATCTTCTCTTTTATGTAAAATGGTGTTTCCCCGCCCCTGAATTATCCACACGACTGTTATAGTGATGTGTCAGTAGAATGGTGTAATAACCCCGTAGCATTATAGAGCGTCGAGTTTTAATGTTGAATAGGCGCCCCAAGGAGCCATGATAACATGCGAGAAATGATACACCTGCTTGGATGCTATCAACTCAGGATGAGACCGGCTTAGAGATGAAACAAGAATCAGATGATGTGATCATCTCAGCTCCAATCGGAAATTCAATGCACTCCAGCTCGTCTGCTATATTTAAGTCATTCGTGCAGCCAGGGGCGTACGCAGGGGGGGGGGGGGGGGTGGGGGTTAAACCCCCCTTTGGTATTTTTATGTGTGTAAACCCCCCTAAAAAAACCTAAACCCCCCCCCCCCCCCTTTGATTTTTTTTTTTTTTTTTTTTTTTTATAAACTATGAAAAAAAAAAAAAAATTATGCCCACG
>JAVYIG010015809.1:0-34154 GCA_035222895.1 Strongylocentrotus droebachiensis | reverse complement strand
GAAGTAAGAGGATACCATAACTCATATCCAATCGAAAGATGGCCTTGATATTTTTTCTAGTTAAGAAAATAATGAAAACAAGATTTCTCATGACTCACAGTTTTACATTTATTCATTATATAATTATGTGACATGATTTGTGGCCGGGTTATGCTTGAAAATGGAAAATATTTAGAGAAATACCTACACGAAAAATTGTCGTCATTCTCATGGCCGAGTAGGTGTTTCAACATTTAAAGAAATTTGTTACTGTCATATGCATGATAATAGTGCTAAACATATCCAAACAAGAATACAAATAAAATTAAATGGGAGAATATACCTTCAGGTTTTTTTTTTTACATTGCCATTTAATTGCAGGTAAGGAGTATGTTAATTTTTAAAACTCAGAACCTCAAGCTCTCGGGCGGGACCCGGGTTTTAGTCCCAGCCTTAACAAAATAACTGAAATACAGGATTTTCTTAATATGCATGTAGTGTATTTATAGTCATTGAATAAAGATATTAAATAATGAAAATCGCAGTTATTTGTTGAGGGAACTGAGCGTCCTATGACGTGCATCGAAAATGTGATTTAACTCATATCCTGCCATAAGGCTGCATGCACGCTACCTATATAGTGCTTTGTACATGCAAGCAAACCATTGCTTCACTGCCATGTGCATGCTTGCACGCATTCGTAATAGCAGTTATCATTCATGCTCATTGGACTGTGCTGTGTGTTTCGCACGCGCTATCATAGAACCATCGCGTTGATCAGATTAGCTCAAAATAAAGCAGGCACAATGGGGATTAGCCCTGTGGCATGATAAGAGTTTTAAAAAAAAGATGAAGTATATTATTATGTATCATGATTACTGGATCATCTTACGTTGAGATATCTGCCCAGGTTTCCCATGTGCTTGGCATCCATCACATAGCAGTGCTCCTCACCAAAGAGATTTCTTGTGCTTGGGTGAGACGGTTTCTTTTCTGATAGAAAAAAACAAAACAAAATAAGGATGTAAATATAAACCGGTAGATTAAATGCATTATACAGAGGAACACTACCATAACATGGTTATTTTACCTGTTCCACTTCTACATCTTCTATCATTTGGAGCCCCAATAGGACAATGAAAAAAAAAGCAAAATAAAAAGGAAGCAACCAAGGGCCAGACGGCTTTAAGTGTAGTGTATTAGGTAGTCATTGAATAAAGATATGAAATAATGAAAATCGCAGTTGACACAACCTGATATCAAGTAATACCGTAGCCTGCAATTGACTTAATTTAAAACCAAGGGTATTCTAAGAAAAGGCATCATTTAGGTAAACAAATATTGCTCTCACCTTCTATTTCCTCTTCCTTCTTTTCAGCTATAGTAGGTTCAGAGGAAGTTACAGGATTTCCCAAGTAGCGCTGTCTCATCCGAGAGTTGGTTGATTTCCTGGCACGCGGACCTGTCACCTCTATGTGGAGAGAAAAAAAAAGTAGAGCAGTTGTGATGAATCAATTTGATTTATTTATTTCTGTTTGATTTTCTTTTTCTTTTGCATTTTTACAAATATATAATAAACAAACATTGCAAAATTACACATAACAAAAGAATATATGTAGAATAAAGTAAGGCTGGCTATAACTAATCGAAAACATCAAACAGGAGGGTTGACAAAGTAAGCAAAGCTTGATAGTATGACTACCCTCAAAGGATACATAATAATACAAATATGGAGGAAAAAAAATATTGGTAAAAGGGGAAAAAGACAGAAAAAAAAGGAGAAAAAAAGAAAGAGGGGATGCTCATCAAGATTCACAGATGTACGTGGTAGTTAGAATTCAATTTGATATATAAAGATAAAAAAGAAGATGCAAATTTGAATATTGAGTGGCCAACTTGGGATATAATAGAATGAGAAGACTCGCGAGGTTCAGACAATATGAATGTGAATGTGATGAATCAATTTGAAGGAACTGTTCATTCTAAATAAAAAGATAGTAAAGAGCCAGGAATTTTTGTGAAATGTTAATTACAATAGCTTTCACCGATAGCAAACATTCCACAATGTGTTTCGATTATTTAGCAGAACAAAACTTTCACAAATCTCAACTCATTTAGTGTCATGGACCCGGAAGTCTCTAGACTATTATCACCCAAATATGAAGTTGAAATTGAAGCAATACAAATTTTCATCATTTTGTCACATTTATTAAACATATTATTATATTGCTTACTACAGAAAAATTGAAAATTGGCGTGATAGCATGTCTTTTTTAATGTATTAAAAGAATAAAAAAATAATAAGAGAGAAATGCCATAATCACAAGTAAACGCACAAACAGTACATCTTTTCATTATAAAGAGAAATCGATCATGAAATGTTGGCTTTCATGGTCATCTTGCCTTTGGTAAATTCCTGCATTGATTTCATGTCCAAGCAACAACAACAAAAAGAGGTAAATTACTCAACTTTAGGGGGAGCCTAGAGTCTGATCTCGGCAGTGAAAAAAATACATGGGGGCTCGGGTCGAATAAGCCCCCAAAATTGTTAAAGTATTTTTTTCCCTGGATCTTTGGAGTATCAATGAATAAAATATCATTGTTATTATACTGGTAATTTAACATATTTAGAATGTTTACAAGTTGTTATTATTCATGTTCTTCTTTTTACTTGTTAAAACAAAATATTGATGTACATACGCCAATGATGTTTCATAACTTAATTTTGATGCAAGAACATCAATGTACAACTTCTTGAACACTGTTTACCGGTAGTTCATGTTTGCTCTGTAAGTAAATGCTGTAGGAGTGCTAGAGACATGTACATGACACTAGTAAAGTAACTTTGTCTCAGATTCTAAAACAAAATCCTGGATTTAGCCATGCTGCAATGATAATTATAAACCTTTAGGTCAGTCAGGAACTCCATGACTTTTACAAGCCGATCGCCTGTCTGATTATCAAGAAATTTATGATTGGAAATACAAATTTGAAAACCGTTTGCCACACGGTTTTCATAACACAACAGTCTATTGGGGAAAATGAGTATGGTTAAACCGGTCACTCAAAGATTTTTACATTTTTGAGGCACTTCTTGATCGTTTTGAAGCGCGATTTTGTTGGGCTTCAATACTACACCATATCACAGACACTGATAACACGTAGGGCCGTGAATCTCAGATTAAATATTGTTAAACGATCCCTTTAATAGATGTGTAGATTGCCACTTACTGGGTTTAGCTGGTTTCTTCTCCTTTTCTTCACTCTTAAAGTCTTCAGTCTTGTTCCCATCCTTAGTCTCTCCTGTCTCCTCTAAACCGAGGTCACGCAGCGAGTCTGAAACGCTACAGTCTGGCTTCGCATCGGTTTCCATCGGAACAACCAGCTTCTTCTCATCCTCCTCTGTCTTAACCGATAACAAGGATGCTGCCGATGATGATGATGATGCAGAATTCACTGCTACTATCTCAACGTCATAATCATTATCACCCTGGTCTGCTCCTGATGATTGGGCGGGTTTGGTCTCCGTTCTCTTGTCTTCTGATTTGACTGCTGGAAATTGTAAGAAATCATGCATGTCAATGTTCCACACATTAAAGCCTGTCTGTACTAGTTTGGCCAGGGGGATTAGACCACCCTGCAAGGTCACTGACAGGCGGTTATCTCATCAAATCAGCTCTCAATTAACATTAGAAAAAGGGGATCATGGGGGACCAACAGGCACAGATTACGCATTGTTTGCTATATAGAGGGCGCAAGTAGCTATAAGTAGTGCAGTGGGGCTTCAAGGCTTGTTAAGATATAGCACAGTAATGTATGTTCGTGACCCAACATTTCATCTACGTGTGAGCTTTACTTACTTATTTATTTCCATTCTAATGCCAATTTCAATTGCCCCTGGTACAGGTACACATAGCTAAAATAGTTCTAGAACCTTTGTTGCCCTGGCAATGGCAAGGGAACCCCTTACCCTACGCCCTATATATGACCATGCAAAAAAGAATAATTCTGGGAAAAACATAATGGTTGGCAGCTCTGGGTAACCACCACTATGAACATGAAGGACAAAGAAAGCGGACAAAATATGAAGTTCCTCATTCTACTCTCAACAATTGCTATGGTAGACAAAGGAACATCCCTTCAATGCTATTATGTAAAATGTGTAGAACAGGTGAATATGCATGTGACACCTTTTTACATAAGAGCAGCGAAGGGATGTTCCTTTGTCTACCACAGTAATTGTTGAGGGTAGAATGAGGAACTGTATATTTTGTCCTCTTTCTTTGTCTATTATGTTCATAGTGTTTAGCATACCTTCACTGCTACCTGCTGCTGCTTGCTTAGCTCGATCCTTCCCAGCTTGTCTCCTTTGTCTGAAAGCTGCCACTTGTTTCTGGTCCAGGATCTCTTTGGATGGGCTTGGGTCGTAGCCATACTTTATCGTTGCAGCCTTCTGACCGTTGGGTTTGACCTCTGGTGACCCCATGACTAAAGACCCCCTAGGAGGGGTCATTTCCTTCTTGCTATTGGGGCTGGCCAGTGATACAGACCTGCTCAAAATTACATTGGTATAAGGTAAAATTACATTGGTATAAGGTAAAATTACATTTGGTATAAGGTAAAATACATTGGTATAAGGTTAAATTACATTTGGTATAAGGTAAAATTACATTGGTATAAGGTAAAATAGTCCTTCTAAATATCTATGTATGGTACAGTCAAACCTGTCGATAGCGACCGCCCAAGGGAAACACAAAAAGTGGTCTTGGTAGACAGGTTCCTTTAGTACATGTTTCAATGAGAAACCATTTTCAAGGGAAACAACAAATGTGGTCTTTGTAGACAGGTGGTCACTAAAGCAGGTTTGACTCTACTAGTTTTTATAGGTTTTATGTGGGATTTCTATTTCCAATAAACACTGGCAATAACTGCACCTAAATCTACTTGGGTCACTTGTCCCATTAAGGGGAACAAATTTCTATTCACATTTTGACATAAAATGCACAATATATATTAAAAGATAGGGTTGGAAGAAAATACATTAAAATGGTAGTGTCTGATCTTCCATTCAAGATAACAGCAGTTTAAAGTTTCTATGGGAGATAACAACAAAATTGGCCCATTTGTATAAAATGCATACATTCAGGGCTTGCATTGCACCGTTGGGCGATATTATTTCCTTTTGACATGCATTTGTAATGAATCTGCTTAAATGGGCCCGGCTGTACATAAAGAAGCTTTTGGTACATGGGTTTATTGAACCTTCAAAACAACAGAAGACTGTAACCTGTGACTAAAGACATTAATCTACATTTGTCACTCTCCACCCAGGTGAAGTAAATGAGTACCCAGTAGGAAGACACTCCTGGAACGCTTTAGCACCTCATAATGGACGCTCAACTACAGTGCAGCATAGGTTATTCATATTGTAATATGAATGTCCATATTATTATGACCTGCTTTAATATCAGAGTGGAAATATTTATTATCAAAACCTTTGCAGTGCCAACTAGTTTACAAACATTATTTATAGGCAGGTTGGCCTATTAGCAGGCCCCCTAAAATGAAATCCTCTGAATATAATCAGCATTTTAAAGCGAATATTGACTAAGAATCATCAGAAGAATTATTACTATTATTTGTACCAAGATCAATAACTTTTATGAAATATGAACAAATAACAAAAATTTACTTATCGATTCTCATATTAAGTTGTGAAAACATAATCCAAGTCTACAGACCTAACATGACATTTGACCTTGACTTTGTGACCTGAATTTGTGTCATATGATTTGTGATACTTGATAACCCTTACAGTGTAGGTACAAGTTTCATGGAACTTGAACAAACACTTTTGGGAATATGCTAAAAATCACAATCTTGATGTTGATGCCACAACAAAGTCTAAGTTTGCAGACTTGAAATGACACTTGAACTTTGTCATCTAAGAGACTAATCACATGATTGAAGATACTTGATAACCCTATGTTTAAGTTTCATTGAATAGGAATGCATACTTTCAAAATTATGTTAAAAATTCAAAAATTTAACCAAAGGTTAAGATTTTGAATTTTTAACATAATGTTGATGCCACAACATAGTCTAAGTTTGTTGACCTGAAATGACCTTTGATCTTGACTTTGTGACCTGAAATTCTACTCACATGATTGGGGATACTTGATAACTCAAAGTTTCATCGAATAAGAACTTGTACTTTCAAAATTATATTAAAAATTAAAAATCTTAATCTTAAGTTTTTGATGTTGACGTCGCCGCCACCGCCTACATGTATGTCTCGCTTTTTGCTACGCAGGCAAGACAAAAATTTATGTTTAGATTAGGATGATCTGCTCACTAACTCATTGTTATGACAGTGGAATTGAAAAACTAGATGGATCTTTGACTGCGCGCAGTAGAAAATAATTAACAATAAACAAAAAACAGACTTTCAAATTGAAAAAACCCCGGAATGATAGCATGGACAGCATTTGTTCCCTCTTGAAACGCCGAACATACCGCGATGTATGCAGCTGAAAATACAATGGCGTCTTATTTTGTTTACAAGCGACAGATTCTCTCATTGCTGCATTTTTCATCAAAATATTACCATGCACAGGGTTTAGAGTGAGGCAATAGATTATACATTTAGCCCGACGGTAGTGAAGTAAGAGAAAGAACTGAAGAGAAGATGACAAAACAGGCATTGAAAATGTGTGAGATTTGTGAGATGTCACAGGACATAGTCTGCGAAAGGCCAACATGTTTGAACTCATCGAAAAAAGTCACTAGTTGTGTTTGTCAATAGTTTTATGCCTTTTTAAAATCAGAAGTCAGTTCAGACAATAAACTTCATAAATATGCATAAATTGTGTTAGTGATGGGTATACACATACATGTGATTAACTCTTATCCTGCCATAATGAATACATCCTAGAACCACAGGGCTAATCCCCATTGTGCCAAGCCACAAACCCCCCCTGTGCCAAATATATTTTGAGATAATCTGATGGTGCTATCAATAGCGTGTGTGAAGCACTCAGCACAGTACAATGATCATGAACAATAACTGCTATTACGAATGCGAGCATGCATGCATAAAGCAGCTTAGCTGTGGCTCGCTCGCGTGAATTAAGCAGCCAATCTATTGCGTGCTCGCGTGTACAAAGCACTATAACGGTAGCGTGCATGCGGCCTTATGGCAGGATATGAGTTAATATGACGAGATTACAATCATATGGCACCATACCTATTAGAATCACTGGACATGTATTAGAAAGAGTTGAGATAAAATGTTAGTAGCCCGAGCACTAACCATTGACTTTGTTCAGTACTCTCTGATTGTCTGCGTAAGACCAGGCGTGTTCCACCAGCTTGCTCCCTTACAAGTCACCAAACAAACAAATAAAGAATCATGAATGACATGCAACAATGAAAAGAAACATTTATTATTCTCCTAATTGTCCTCTTCACAAATTTATCACACATTAAAATGACCTATTTTATTTTCAAAGTTTGTGAAATGACAGGCTACAGTATGGGTGATGCCGTGCAAAATGAGAAGAAATAGAGGAGAGAAAAACAAAATATTTAACCCATTCGATCTATATCAACTCTAAAGTTCTGACTAGCATGAAGCTCTTCTTTTGCCATAGTAAGGTTGAGTTTTTTTTTCGCAAATAAATTTTGTATCATTTCTTGAATTTATTGTTAAATAATGCTAAATTAATTAAGATTTTCACTCTTTGACAAACAAGAGATTCTATGTGCATCCGTAATTAAATGAGAACAAACAATATAATTTTTACTCTATTTTCTCCACTCCATAACAACTTATTCCGCCAACAGTGCGACACTGGAGCATTGGAATGCTTTTAATCAAATCATTTTTTTCCTTTATTTTTAAAATCTTTCCCCTTACCGTTAACTTCTGTGTAGGTCTTTATATGTTAACATTTTTTCATTTTGCTCTTGGAAGGTTTAATATTACAAATATCTAACTTAGTTTTACATGTATGATTACGGTATGTATTAATACACTATTTTTTAACGTATGTTTGTGAGACTTACTCCCTTGTAAGGCAGCATAATGAATTGTGACACATAAATCTGTGGCTTTTAGCAAGCGGACAAAATAGAACAAACGAAGGTATTGTGTACATGTCTGCTCTTATTAGCTAGAATCCAAATAGGAGGAAAATGATTGGTCACCGGCCAGCTTTAGGTTTAAACATCAGGGGGGTGTTTCACAAAGATCCTAAGTTGAACTTATCTCTAAGCTGGACTTATTACAAAGTTTTGGTATGGGGTCATGAATTTGGTTCAAATTAACATATTTTAAGCATATGCGTTCCTACATTATTCATTGATCGTTGTCCGGTTGAAATCGAGTCTAAAGTTATGAAATTATAAATAATAAACTTTTTATGTTGTATAGCTCCCTCTCAAGGTCAAGATATCAATTTAGCTATGAAACAATGTTTCTTGACTAAAATCGACCGATTAGCTATTCCCGTTTGGAAATTATATATCACAACTACATATTCTGAGATTTTCATGGTCGCAGCTACCATTGTACGGCCGTAGGCGCTATTTGAAATTTGTCAAAATTTACCGGGAGCACCGGTAAATTTTTATATTCAATTTTTCTCGAAAACAGAAGTGTTTTAGGGGTTAATTTTTTTAGTGCTTATAATACATCCACAGGGGCATCCAAATATATAAAAATTGTAAAGATTCACTATCCACCCAATTTTCAAATTTTCCCAAAACTTTGTATTACCTTTAATAATTATGGAAAGCCGTTAGCTTCTTTGAAAAGATTTTGTAAAAGTCAGTTTAACTGTCCCCTGTGGAAGAAGTGTTTCGATTTTAATCCTATGATATATACTGTGGAAAAGAAAGTGTTACCCACTATTTCTGTATTTTTGGACGTTTTTCATCTGTTACCTTTTGTAATTATTGTGCAGTGATTTTTATGATTGTTGTTATCATGATGTATGTACGAATTACTTGATAAAGAACAGTTTTTAAAGATTTAAAAAAAAACTAGATGGAATTCGACTGCGCGCAGTCGAAAATGATGCCTCCGTTATAGAGCAATTTTACAAACCAAAACAGAAAAAAAAAATTGAATTCACGTTCAATGGTAATCCATTGACAGGTTCTCAGAATATTGTGATTACAAGCAATTTCTCATATACATATATGACCCTTTGATCTTTGACCTCATGACCATAAAATCTACTCAGTTCATTGGCTCTGCAAGATGTTCTGAGTTAAATAGTAATCCATCTGTCAGTTCTAATGAGAATGCGTTCACAAGCTATTTTTGCATACATAATGGGCCCATGACCTTTGACCTTTGACCTTATGAACCAAGAATCTACTCAGTTCATTGGCTCTGCAAGTAACAAACATGACCTAATTTTGGCATGAATCCATCAATCGGTTCTTGAGATAACGCGATCACAAGCTGTTTTTGCATTCATAATGTGCGCTGTGGCCTTTGACCTTTGACCTACGTGCTCCAAAATCTAATCAGATTGTCTTCCTATAGTGATACACACTATCATTAAGTTTGAAGTTTTTACATCTCCAGTGGTTCTTGAGATATCATGATAACAATCTCAATGTATGGAATTTCATAAGTTGACCTCTGTGACCCTTGACCTTTGACCTACGTGCTCCAAAATCTAATCAGATTGTTTTCCTATGGTGATACACACTATCACTAAGTTTGAAGTTTAAATCTCCAGTGGTTCTTGAGATATCATGATAACAATCTCAATGTATGGAATTTCATAAGTTGACCTCTGTGACCCTTGACCTTTGACATACGTGCTCCAAAATCTAATCAGATTGTTTTCCTATAGTGATACACACTATCACTAAGTTTGAAGTTTAAATCTCCAGTGGTTCTTGAGATATCATGATAACAATCTCAATGTATGTAATTTCATAAGTTGACCTCTGTGACCCTTGACCTTTGACATACGTGCTCCAAAATCTAATCAGATCGTCTTCCTATGGTGATACACACTATCACTAAGTTTGAAGTTTAAATCTCCAGTGGTTCTTGAGATATCATGATAACAATCTCAATGTATGGAATTTCATAAGTTGACCTCTGTGACCCTTGACCTTTGACATACGTGCTCCAAAATCTAATCAGATTGTTTTCCTATAGTATAGTGATACACACTATCACTAAGTTTGAAGTTTAAATCTCCAGTGGTTCTTGAGATATCATGATAACAATCTCAATGTATGGAATTTCATAAGTTGACCTCTGTGACCCCTTGACCTTTGACATACGTGCTCCAAAATCTAATCAGATCGTCTTCCTATGGTGATACATACTATCCCTAAGTTTGAAGTTTAAATCTCAAATGGTTCTTGAGATATCGCGCTAACAAACTCAATACAAGGAATTTCATAAGTTGACCTCTGTGACCTGTGACCTTTGACCTACGTACTCCAAAATCTTATCAGATCGTCTTCCTATGGTGATAAATACTATTCCCGAGTCTTAAGTTTAAATCTTAAATGGTTCTTGAGATATTGTGATAACGGTCAAACGGGACGGACGTACGGACGGACAACCCGAAAACATGATGCCTCCGGCACCACCTTCGGTGGCGGAGGCATTAAAATCAGTTTAAAAGGTATTATATGTTGATTCAAATCATTTATATTTTCTATTATCATAAGAAATTTCTTGTTCTTGATGTGGAATTTATGAAAAGTCTAAAATACTTGAATTTGTGCTTTTGAATATATTTCAAAATAAGGCTACAAATGGCTCTCCATAATATTTAAGTCCAGCTTAGAGTTAAGTTCAACTTTGAATCTTTGTGAAACACCCCCAGCAGTATTAAGAGCCAAGGTCATGACCTTTACGGTACATCAGAGATCAATAATGCGTACTTACTTTTGATTGGTTGATTCCTTCGAGTCGTCTCTAGGTCTATCTGTGATAGGATTGATAATGTCTGCCGAGTCGTCACTAGAGAGCTCAGACTGAGCCGTCTGGAAGTCATCATCTGATGAGCTTTGAGTTCTGAAAAGAAAGATAAAGCTCAACATTAGCATACATGCCAACATTTGAAAATAAGAATTAGCAATTTTTAGCATGGTGTGCCTTTGAAAATAAGAAATCGCACTTGCAGTGGCAGTGGAACTGGCAATACGCGGTAAGTCTGTACCCAAAAGCGAATACAAATTTGCTGCTCGTTCATGCAGCCATTCAACGGACTGCAATACGTGAACTCTTAAATCTCAACATATGAAAAAACAAGCTTAATTTGGCTAAAGCACAAAAAAAAAAAAAAAAAAAAGTAAATCAGAATTTTCAGGTCCTGAAAATCCTGAAAATCAGAATGTTTCGGATTATTCAGAAGCACTTTATCATGTGCAAGCAAGGCTTTATGTACCATTCCCTCCCATTACAGACTTACTTGGTATTGGAGTCATCAGAATCTTTGTCCGACAAGTCTTTATCGATTGGATCAACGTCACTTTCGTAGCCTTCCTTCTTCCCCTCAACATTCTCTGCAAGAATAGAGCATAGACTTAAAGCTAATCTTGAGCTCTGGTATGGGAATCGTATGTCAAAAGAAATTGGCTATCGTTTATCCTGCAGTAGATTGATTGTTGGAGCCAGTAAAATAAAAATATCCTCACAAAAACTTGCTGGAAATCATCAATAAAAACTACACCTCTTATTTGTACATAGTGCAAGTGGGATTCGGTATATCAAACAAATATTGACTGCTCCGAGGGGCACGGTAAAACCTATAGCCCCTCAGAGATCTTGAGACTGCACTGTGCCTCTCAACTTCGTTTCTGACCACAGTACAATTTAAAGATCACCGTTGGCAATAGTTTTAACAGTGCTCCTCAAAGCAGTCAATATTTGTATAATGTTAACTGCAGACTTTTTGTAATCAAATATGCAGAGCTGGGGCGTTTCACAAAACTTGTCATCAGTGACAAATGACAGTTTTTGTTATAAGCTACTGGAATCCTTGCTTCTGATTAGTTATCAGTAGATTTGTCACTGATTTTTGTCATTTGTCATTGAAAAAATGTTTTGTGAAACGGGTCCCTGGAGTACAGTTTTAGGTTTGGTTAAGAATTTGGATTAGACCGTTGGTTTAAAAGGTTCCAGTTAGAACTTTGACTATCATTAAAGTTGTCACCATAAATACCAGTTGGTCATATACAAATCTAAAAGCATTTCAAACTTTGTACTAAGGAGCAAAGAAGGCTTGAAACTTGAAATAAACATGTTTAGTAAAAAAAACAAAATATAGACATCATGAGAACTTACCAATGAAGTCTAACTCTGCAAAATACTCATCACCATGCTCTTTTCCTTTTTGATTTGCTTCTTCTTCATCCCATATCTGACCAGCGTACGTACACACAAACATTCCCTTGGGAATATCATCTAAACACCTTATGCCCCAACCCCTTTATAGGGACAGGGAGAAAGAGGAGAAAGGAGAGAGAGTTGATGGTGGGGGGGGGGGGGGGGGGGGGGAGATGAAAGTAAGGGTGAGAGAATCAAGTAGGAATGGAGAGAGGGAGGGAGAAAAAAGATTAATTCAGCGTTCTCGCAGAATAAAATGAAACTGTTTATTCAAAACTATATATAAATTGTTTGAATACTAAATACAATAAGGTGTCCAAAGATGATTTTTAACACAAGGGATCTAGGCAAAGCCCTGGGCCCGTATTCATTAAACTTCTTAAGCATGAATTATTAGAATTTTTTCTTATCTTTTAGCTAAGAGAAAAGTCTTAGCAAAAATGTGTATTCTATTAAAGAATTGGGGGCTAAGTATTTTGACTTGGTAAGTAGTTATTTTAAGATTTTATCTCAGCAAAAGTGCTTAAATAGCTTGTTAAGATAGCTAAGATAAGTAAGAAAACTACCCTATATTTAAGCAAACTGCCTTGGCACTCCTGCGCGCTGTGGCGCCGATGCTGTACGTATGCAAATCTTACGTCAACTGATAACCTGCGCTCGCGTTGTATCACATTGCCTTTTTAAAAAAAATTCCATTTCATTGAAACCCAAAACTTCACTGCGTACAGCGGCACTGCCAGTGCCAAGGCCGTATGCTTAAATATAGGGTAGTTTTCTTACTTATCTTAGATATTTTGATTCTATATAAGCACTTTTTCTGTGATAAAATCTTAGTATATCTACTTACTCCTAAGTCAAAATACTTAGCCCCCAATTCTTTAATCAAAATATCTAAGATAAGTAAGAAAACTACTCTATATTTAAGCATACGGCCTTGGCACTGGCAGTGAAGTTTTGGGTTTCAATGAAATGGAATTTAAAAAAAAAAGGCAATGTGATACAGCGCGGGCGCAGGTTATCAGTTGACGTAGGATTTGCATACGTACAGCATCGGCGCCACAGCGCGCAGGAGTGCCATAGGTACTTAGGCTAAAACAAAGTGATTATCATGTTTGGAAAATAGTTATTAAAGGCAACTGTCTTAACCTCGAAAAATGTCTTGGAACTTAATTGAATACGGGCCATGCAGCCCTCCTTTATAAAAGCCCACTGTGAAATACTACCCCCACAACTGATACATCAAGGAAGGTAATACACCAACAAAGATTATGATCAGTGAATCTGAAACATCTGTTCAGTAGCAATATTCTTTTTCTTAAAGGGGCATGTTTCCCCCAGTGTAGTTATCGGAACATGCCATCTGCGTAAGAGCCGTATTCTGTTGGTGTCAATAGGAAGCTACAGCGCCGTCCGCCGCGCATACATTTTTTGAGCGCCCTCTGGAATACGGGAAACATGCCCCTTTAATAGTTAAATATATCCTATACAGTACGATTGATACTAGAAACAAAAAGGAATGCCATTGCATTTAAAGCCTGTCTGCACTAATTTGGCCAGGGGGGATTAGACGTCCTGCAAGGTCACTGACAGGTGGTTATCTCATCAAATCAGCTCTCCATTATCATAAGAAAAAGGGGATCATGGGGGACCAACAGGCACCGATTAGGCATTGTTTGCTACATGTATATAGAGGGCGAAAGTAGCTAACAGTAGTGCAGAGGGGCTTTAAATCAGATAGAACGTTGCCTGCCTGAGGAAAGCACAAAAGACCTCATTCTTACCTGTCATAGGTCTTGAAGACTTGCAGTCTCAGGGAGAGTCCATTCTGTACCACTTTGTTCTGACACTGCTTGGAGCATTTGCACTTATCATTGCACTCATAAATCCTGATAAGGAAATAAACAAGTACAAACAAATAAGAGGAGGTGCGATAGTTGGTAGATCAGTGGTCTCTTAATCCGGCGAACCGGGTTCGAAACCAAGGTGATCCGCTAGTGCTCTTTGGTAAGGCATTAATCCTCATTACCAGGTCTCTCAGAGAGGACCTAAAGCCGTCGGTCCTCTGGTTGCTTACTTACAATCATTTATGCTTTATTGGCAGTCAGGTAAAATAACCACCACTACACACATCTATTTACACCCAGGGACAATCAAGTTCTAAACATTCACCCATACAGGTAACAAAAACACATACCCTTAATTGCATATTAAAGAACATTTCATAATTCTGACCAAAGATAAAGAAAGGAAAATCCAAGCAATATGACCTATACAAACCACACCCTGCATCACATGCAAATTATGAATATAGATCAATACTGATCGTGGTCGAGTGGTTACGTCGCCGGACTGTCGATCACAAGGTCCGCGGTTTGATTTCCGCCGCGGCACTAATGTCCTTTGGCAAGATATTGATCTACATTTGCCACACTCAACCCAGGTGATGTAAATGGGTACCTGGCAGGAATTAATTCCTTGGAATGCTAGAGCGCTATAATGGCAGCACAGCCAAAGCCGGGGTAATAATATCCAAGTTTGGAAGCGCTTAGAAACTTAATTGTAATTCGCGCTATATAAAAGCTGAGTATTATTATAATACTACTATTCTACCTACAACAATCAGTGTGATGGCCTATGATATCTCTAAAATGTCAAGAAATAATACAAATGTAAAAGCAATGATTGTACGTTTGTCTGTATTGAAACTTGAGTAGCTAAATCATATAACCTGCACCACAAATTAAGAGAAGGTTGTAAAGCAATTACACACAGATTGTTAACTAGTAGCACAGAATTACAAGATCATTTTGATCCAGTTTTGATTATAATACCACTAGGTCTGAGTCATCACGGTTATCACAAGCTATTTTCTGGCAGTTTTTAACACTTTTATAACCCTGTGACCTTTGACCTATTCCATCCAAAATCTAATAAGTCCATCCTTGAATGCTCTTACATACCTCAATGAGAATCAAGGAATTGCCCGGTAGCCACAAGATAATTTGCATCAATATTCTGGACTGGAAACCTCTAAAACTCACCCAGTTTGAAACTGATCCTTGAGAAGACGGTTCTTGTATCCTGCATCAAGTCTAGGCTTACCATCACGGTTACATGCCGATGCCTTGATTGTCAACTGTCTACAAGCACACTTAGTGGCATCCTATCAAAAAAGGAGTGTTACCGGTATTACAATATTATACAAACAATGCACGCGAATGTGTTCGTTATACAATCTACCCACACTCGAGTTGAAGCTGTTACAATGAACAATGAAACCATGCATCATTTGTTTTATACAATGAAACTCCTAGATCCTTGTTATTTGATGTAGAGACATTTTATTCAAGATTGTCTTGAGTTATTATCGCTGAAATAAACCCAAAGTTTAATAGGCTTATTTTAGCAAGCACATTAAAATAAGCGCGTTAACCGTTAGAAACTTTAAAAATTGTTGGATAGTTCTCAAACCTATTGTACAATATTTCAACAAAACAATGTGTGATAGTCTGAGTAAATGAATTACACGAGAGGACATTTGACCACAATCATTTAGTTTTTGGGATAAAACTAAACAGGTATGTGCATACTCATTGATCTTTGTGTTCAAATTAAGATATTTGAACTGCTCAACACCTACATCATTTTGCAGCAATATCTTTAAAAAAAGTTCACCATCTCATTTCAAATGAAATTCCAATTTCAATTCATCTCATGAATGAAGTGGTTAAGGATAAATCTGTGAAGGCTCATCATTTTGTATTATTTTCTGTACCCCCAATCTCTCACTTCTTTTTGTCATTGTCTACTCTTTGTAGACCGTTTTCTTCTATCTTTGCCGTGTAAAGCATTGTCTTGTCCCTTTCTCGTCTCTGTTGGCATCCCCCTTTTTCTTTCCCCTATTTTGTAGTTCCTTTTGTAGTTACGGATTAGTTAATTTGATTACTCATTATGCCTAAGTATCATTTGAGATGTTCACACTTGTACAAGCATTGCTTTTTAGTGGACCCCTCTGTTTCCAACATGTATTTCTTACATTTGTTTTAAATGCTTATACCGTAATTGATTTGTAATGTTTTGTTGGAAACATGAATAAATTGAAATTGAAACTGAATTAAACTTACTGAGCAGTTATCAGTACAATCACAGCATATCAGAAAGTTAGGATCTGTATTGACCTTTGTCCCTCTCAGCACAGCCTGACGTTCAGTCATGTATATCAGAGGAGGAGGCTCGTCTGTGTCGTACTCATTCACACACTGCACCAAGGAATCAAGAGGAAAATGGAATAAAAAAAGAAAAGTTAAGAATACAACAACCTGCTTAAAGATAAAGTCAGCGCCCTAATTATAAGAAAGGGGAATTCTCCACCTCTTTACACAGATAATTGAGTTGTCTACATCAGGGGTGATAGTGAGCGCTAAAAAAAAAAAGTTTTCTTTTTTCCACAACCACCCCCCCCCCCCCCCCCCCCCTTGAGTGAGAAAATGAGGAAAAATTGAGGAAAACAAAATTGGGGAAAATAGGGGGGGGGGGGGAAATCGGGGGAAAAAAAATTGGGGAGGGGGGGAATACAAATATCAAGTAATTGTCGGGCCTGCTACATAGAGTAATACAGCAACTGTTCCATCACTTTCTCTAATTCTTGTGGATACTCACCGAAACAGGAACCTTCTCGACCCCATTAGAGAGGTCAGTGAGTTGCATGTAGTAGAAGCGACTGTTCTGCCTTGTGCGCCGTTGATTGAAACTAATGTGGACATGTGGGGCAAAGGTGTAGCGATCTACGGACAACACTTCAGATCTGGTTTCCTTCACTGTGTCAAAAAGAAAATAAATACCAGGGAGGTGTTTCACAAAGATCCTAAGTTGAACTTATCTCTAAGTTGGACTTAACAATTGAAGAGATTAATTCCAAAAGGAGCTAAATCCATTTTTGTAACTTCGGAGAAAACGAAATTGTTAACCAGATTTTGTACAGGCGTCTATGGAAAAGTGATATTAGAAGGTGCATTTTTTTCATAATTGCTTCCAAAATTTAGGTAAATAATTTTGTTAAAAGACAGGTACTTAAGTGAACAATGTTCTGATATCACTAACTCAATTTTCATCAAAAGTGGATTTAGCAACTTTTGGAATTAAGCTCTTCAATTATGGAAAGCCGTTAGCATCTATGAACATATTTTGTAAAATTATTTTAAAAGGCATAAAATGTTGATTCAAATTATTTATATTTTCTATTATCAAGGAGACGTCATGTTCTTGATGTGGAATTTATAAAAAGTCTAAAATACCTGAATTTTCGCTTTTGAGTAAATTTTATTTTAAGGCTATAAATGGCTCTCCATGATGTTTAAGTCCAACTAAGAGTTAAGTTCGACTTATGATCTTTGTGAAACACTCCCCAGAGAGTTCAAGATAAACCTGAGAATGCAAGTAATATAATGTTACTGCATGAGATTTACAATTACTTCATGAAGTGGTACACATATTACCTACTAAAACATGTAAAGTACACAAAGGCATAATCATTGAAATTCATAATGTCATTGTATAGAATATTCTGATTTGCTGATGTTGGTATTTTAAAAAGAATCTAAGTTTCATTCTGTTCCATGGATAGTATACAAATAATTTTCTGTGATGTTAGGTAGGACAAGCCATAATTGTTGTCTTACCTAGCAAAACTTCGCATCCTGACTTTTGAAATACAATTATTTGAAACGGGTGAATAAAATAATTTGTAACATGGTATTTAACAAAGTTTTATGCATTAAATTTGATTATATTACGAAAATGGTCTACTCATGAATGAGAAATTAAATCTAATTTTAATTGTTCTGCAAGTAAGGTACTGTAGTTCTATTATAATACAGGTTAAAGCAACATTAAAATTGATATCTTGGTACTTACAATATCTTGAAATATCATCAAAGGAATACTGCAGAAAGAACAAAGAACATGAAAGAGTTAGGCTATACTGTGTTGCACATTTGACATTGATACTATCTCTTTTTTCACTACCATTTTTTTGAGGGGGGCCCTCGAAAATTTGAAAAATCGCACCCCAACCCCCCCTTGAGCCCCAGGGGAGGGGGCCAATCTCCAAAAAAAGGTAGAATTAACGTGTTTTTCCCCAGGGGATGGGGCCCAGGTCCCCCATGGATCAGCCACTGTATATACAATGACACTCAAGGATCTTGCTGAAACTATTAGCATCGAAGGAACATCAACTAGAGCTATTTTCCCCCCGAGGGCCATCATCCCGAGGGAGAATAGTACTAATGATGTTCCTGATTTTGTACGAATCTCCCTGTTTTTCCATTGTCTTCCCGAACTTCCATTGTCTGAACATCGTTTGTGACCGAGGCTTAAATCTAATGAGAGCCTACTACATAGGCCCCGATCTTCCAACTCACCAGACTTTTTCCACAAGGCGTTCTGTAGATGACGTGTCGTTTGTAGCTGCTACCTCCCTGCTTACAGAGCTCTCTCACCCAACCTAGATCCATGGGCCAGAGCAGCGGGTTCTGATTGTGATCAACCACTTGGGGTATGGGCCCAAGACAAACGGGACTGCACTCGTGAGGCACTTAGCAGAGAGAAAGATCAAACCAAATCAGGGGGGTGTTTCATAAAGCTGTTCGTAAAGTTACGCATGACTTTACAAACGATTTGTATAAGAAAAGCCAAATGGCATGCTCAATCATTATTA
Source organism: Strongylocentrotus droebachiensis (assembly GCA_035222895.1). NCBI lineage: Eukaryota > Metazoa > Echinodermata > Echinoidea > Camarodonta > Strongylocentrotidae > Strongylocentrotus > Strongylocentrotus droebachiensis. The sequence goes on along the minus strand of JAVYIG010015809.1, from coordinate 15,087 downwards.
ACTGCATCAAGTAAAGTTGCACTGTACAGATGTAGATTAACATTCTTATTATGACAAACATTTTTAATGCAAAGTATATTTTTTGCCATAATTTAATTGAGCATTTAATTGGGCATCCTATCTGGCACTTCATATACATGTCGTTCGTAAAGTCATGCGTAACTTTACGAACAGCTCTATGAAACACCCCCCAGTTCTAATTCAACACTGTCAATACAATCACCATCTGTGAATTTCTTTAAATCAAAACTGAAAGCACAAAACTGTAAATCTAAGCATATCAGGAGCTCTTGTAGGGCAGTAGAATATATACTTAATGTTGGATAGTTTCTGCGCAAATCATCCAATGAGGATGGAAATGCCATTAATCCCAACAACAACAAGCGCTCTATAAATTTATTATTATTATTATTATTACGAGGCAATTGCCCAATTGTGTCTTGCTCATCTGTGGCAAGGTCTTGCACATTTTAACATACGACCTCAAATGACCTTTGACCTTAGCATGTGACCCCAAACAGAACCATAATATGAAGGCCAAAGGGGATACATGACCCAAGCTTAGTCACAATACAATACTCCCTTACACGGTTACAAGAGTGCGCATGCGCAGACATAGGCGCCATTTTTATTTACGGGTAACAAGTTTGTTTACGTGCACATTAAAATGGCTGCCTTAACCGTGAAGGGGTGTATTAACAGTTGCAAAATCATTTGTTACAAGAGAGTCTTACATGTAAACCTACATGTAAATGTATAACCTCAACCAACCTTGACCTTTAATGCATGTGACCCTTGACAGCGTCATAGCACGGAGTTTAGTCTGCAAGCACAGACCCTAATTTGACACTTTATAACAAAATCATTGTGCCTTGATAGAAGCCTGGCCCAGCTACCTACTGGTACCTACTGGTTGTGTCATTATAGGTCAGGAGCAGCTATAGTACATGGCCTATGGTAGTCTTATAGTGCAGACTCTCTTTTACGACTGACCAGGGTTTGTGCTTGCAGACTACACGGAGGTCTCCCAAATCATATGTAACCCAACTTTGATCACAATAGGATTGATCAGAATAGAATAGACAAACTTTGTCCATTCTTAAAATGCCCCAAAATACATAATTATTCTTTATTTGGTAATGGATGTCAGGAGGTTTCCATAGAGGAAGATGTAAATACTTTCTTGAACTCTACATTTCAGTTCCAGTCCTACATGATCAAAATGTTGTTATAACTTTTTTTCCCTCATTGTTTACTTTCTAAAATACACATAACAAAAAAGACCTGACAGGTTTAAAAATGCACATAATAATAGAGTCTACTTCAAGTCAGTGAACATATGATTGTACAGTCAAACCTGTCTAAGCGACTGCCCAAGGGAAACACAAAAAGTGGCCTTTGTTAACAGGTGGTCTTTGTAGACAGGTTCCTTTAGTACATGATTCAATGAGAAACCATTTTCAAGGGAAACAACAAATGTGGCCTTTGTAGACAGGTGGTCTTTGTAGACAGGTTCCTTTAGTAAATGATTCAATGAGAAATCATTTTTCAAGGTAAACAACAAATGTGGCCTTTGTTGACAGGTGGTCTTTGTAGACAGGTTCCTTTAGTACATGATTCAATGAGAAACCATTTTCAAGGGAAACAACAAATGTGGTCTTTGTAGACAGGTGGTCTTTGTAGAAAAGTGGTCACTAAAGCAGGTTTGACTGTACAATAAAATACTAGAATACTTACTATATCTCAGTCTCTCCTTTGTAGCTGGAAGGTTTAGTTTGGTTTCTGGTTCAAACAATTTATCCTCCTCGTACCTCTCTGTTCCATGACAAAAACAAAGCATTTTTATTTCATGACAATGCAAAAAGGATTCTCTCGTCATAGAGATGAACAAGATGAATGCAACTGTGTCTTTAAAGGTAATGCAAAGTTTTGGTAAATTTTGAAAATTGGATGGATAGTAATTCTTTACAATTTTGATATATTTGGATGCCCCTGTGGATGTACTATAAGCACTAGAAAATTTAGCCCCTAAAACACTTTTGCTTTCGAGAAATTGAATAATTAAAAATTTACCGGTGCTCGCGATCCGGGTACTTTCAAAAAGCGCCTAAGGCCATTCCATGGTAGCTGTGACTATGGAAATCTTAGAATATGCAGTTCTGATATATAATTACCAAACGGGAATAGCAAATCGGTAGATTGTAGTCAAGAAACATTGTTTTAAAGCTGAATTAATATCAGTTTTGAGAGGGCGCTATACAACATAAAGAGTTTATCATTTACAATTTCATCACTTTGGACTCGATTTCAACTGCAATAATGATCATTGAATGTTATAAAATCGCATACACTTCCAATATGTTCAATTGAACCAAATTCATGACCCCATACCAAAACTTTGTATTACCATTATTAATATGTCTCCGTCTGTTTGTTCATTGATAGGTTTGAATTGCTTCAATAGTTTTAAAGTTATCACGATAACATTATTTCAACACTTTTATGAACCTGTGACCTTTGACCTTATCCACCCAAATTATAGTCAGTTCATCCTTGTATGTTCATTCATACTTCATCAAAAGTAGGCTTGAATTGCATTAATAAACATGACTTACTATGTGAAATCGTATATCAGTAAATGTATTCAAATTTATGGATGCTTCATTCCACGGTGTGTGTGGTGATGAAGTATTCAATTCACCTGCTATTAGGCCTAAAATAAAAACTTGTTGTATTGCCCTTTGGGTGCCAAAACATGGGTCGGTCGGTCGGAATTTAAAAAAAAAAATTTAAACTTTTTTTTTGTCGCCCTCTTTGGGCCGATATTTTTTCAGATTTGAATGTTTTTTTTTTTTTTTTTTTTCTGCCCTCTTTTGTTTGATATGTCTCAGTTTTGTGTTTCAGCGTCATCATTCCATTGATATCTTTTTCACCTCATAATTATCCATGGTTTGCACGAGTGAGAATTTTGGAATAATTTGATTTTATGCATTTATATCCCATTTAAACAAACAAAATACATATTTTTTTATTCATTAATAAAAAAATCTAAAAAACAGTTTAAAAAAATAAAAAAAATAAAATGCTGACCGTAGATTTTCAGATTTTTGGGTCGGTCGCAAAGGGCAATACAACAAGTTTTTATTTAAGGCCTTATTGTTTGTACTACAATTGTCAGAACTCAAACTGCATAAATGAGTTGGTGCTCTTCTGGGGAGAAGGTTTGCCAATTACTTGATAAGCGACTTCACATAGTATGTCACGTTATCAAGAAAATAGAGATGCCCATTTCGTGCTGAGAAACTGTACATTATTCTAGCTTTATACCCCTCTCATACCCTTAGGGGGGAATCTTGTAGATTAATTGGCAAGATTACAATAAATCTCTCAGAACAACTAATGTTATTTCTGAGGCTTCCTCCAATAGGCCATTTTTGTAATGTAAACAAATTTAATGCATAAAAGTCTTTGTGAAGTGCCTCAATACAAATTCTTTCATTCACCTGATAAGAATAATAGTATTTCAATAATCAGAATGCAAACTGCATATATCAAGTGTTGCTAGGTAGGTCAAGCCGTAATGTTTGTCCAACCTGGCAACAACTAATGTATGCAGTTCGAATTCTGTCTATTGAAATACTATTATTCTTATCAGGTGAATGAAAGAATTTGTATTGAGGCACTTCACAAAGACGTATGCATTACATTTGTTTACATTACGAAAATGGCCTATTCTAACATGAACCCATAATAAGAATAAGAATAATGGATGACACACCTTTTCTCCTGTCTTTGTGTTTATTCTTCTTCTTTTTCTTCTTCTTGTGCTCACTCCTACTGCTCTCATACAGACTGCTCGTAGAGCCAACAGATGCGGACGATTTCTTGGCAAACGATGGAGTAGTAGGAGTTGACTGTTGAGCACACTGCTGAAGGAGCTGAGAGAAGTGGTATGGTGATGATGATGTAGCTGCTGAGCCTTGAGGGTCGTTAAGTCTGCCTAGCATCTTTGGCTTGGGTTGAGGTATCTGTTGCTCTGTAAACATGTAACAAATTAAACATTCAAGGAATCGGTTATCTTATTTTATTTTGGACATCATGGCAAGTATTTGAATGATTTTACGATTTAAAGAATAAAATTAATTGAAAAAAAGAAGCAAATATACTGTAAATCTCTTTGTATAAGACACACTTTTTTGGGTGTGGTGAAACTAATGCAACAGACCTCAATGAAAATGGGTAAAGTAAGAGTGAACCAAAAAAGCGTAATTATTATTCCTTTAAAACTTATTATGAATCGTTTTAATTCCTTAAATTCCTTCCAAATTTAACTGTTTCCATCTAACAACATGATATAAATCATTGTTGATGGGGAAGTAGTCAAGTACTTTTGCTTTTTTCAACGGTGGGTAAAAATTTGGGGTTGGGGTTTACAATACAACGTTGTTAACGTATACATACCTGGTAGAATGTGGTCTGAATGTACTTTAGTCATTTCCACATATGGAAGATTATGTTTCAATTGATCTGGAGTTGGAACAGTATTGATACCAGCAGTCTTCTTGTCACCCTGTGTGAGATAATGAACATTCTCCTTAGACAATTGTTGGGGAATTATGTGACTTCTAAAAAAGATAAAGTTGAGTTCTGGTCATGCGATTGCATTGTGAAAGAAACGTTGTGGAATCGATCAGAAAAGGTTGCTCATCTAGCATATAAGTATTGGTGTGTACTGCAAGGTTCTGGAATCATCAAAATGATAAGAAATTTGGCCTAGTCTTGGTAAAGTTACAAGCACCGTACACAGAAAGATGTATATGGGACTACGCACACATGCGCGACACATGCGTTTTATCTATCACATCCCAATAGATAAACTAATTTACCAAATATATCAATTAGTAGGCGGTTTCCCGGCAAATTTTTTATCATCATGTATTAGTCAAATCATATTCTTTCACATGATTGGTAATAAGAGCTTCCATTTCATTTTTTGGAAATTGGGGCGTTTCCAATACTGGTCTTTACCTTTAAGTTTAAAGACCATTACCAACATTTTCCATCATCATCTTGGTCCTAATCACCACCAACATAAAAAAAAATCATTCTAAAATAATTACCAATTATCATCATTGATTCTATTTTATTTGATTCATAAACATAAATACATCATCATACCTGCCAACATTTGAAAATAAGAATTAGGAAATTTTTAGCAGCACGGTATGCCTTCGAAAATAAGGAATCAAATTTATCAAGAGAGACAGGGAGGGAGAGAGAGAGAGAGAGAGCAAAAGAGATAGAGCGAGAAAGAATAGATGAATATTACATATATTTCACAATAAGAACCACATTCATCTTGATAATGCATTACCAAATCGAGAAGGGGTTTAAGCCTGGTGGAGCCTCTATAGATCCATTCTGTCTCTGCTCCTCTGGATGGTGTGGCCTCAAAGAGCATGTTAGCAAGACTCCCCTGCACCTCAAGCACTCTAGCATTCCACCTGATAAATAGTGGTTAAAGATGAAGACCAGTTATAGTCACGTGATTGCATTGTGAAAGAAATGTTGTGGAATCGATCAGAAAACGTTAATCATCTAGCATATAAGTATTGGTGTGTACTGCAAGGTTCTGGAATCATCAAAATGATAAGAAATTCGGCCCAGTCTTGATAAAGTTTCAAGCACTGTACACAGAAAGATGTACTGTATATGGGACTACGCGACACGTGCCCGACATGTGCGTAATATCTATCAGGTCCAAATAGATATAATAATTTAACAAATATATCAATTAGTAGGCGGTTTCTCAGCAAAATTTGTATGATCACGTATTAGTCAAAACATTCTTTCACATGATTGGTAATAAGAGCTTCCATTTCCTTTTTTGAGAGGGGGGCGTTTCCAAAACTGGTTTTTACCTTTAAAAAAAGGCAGTTGGACAAATATTGCCTCAGTCACACCTTTGCGTATTTGGCTTGCGTATTTGCTGGATATTTTGGCAAGCCGTTTTAACATTTATTTCTATTTTGTGATATCAAGAAATAATTTTCTGTTGTAAAGCAATGGTAATTCTTGATATCAAGAAATAGGAATAATAATAATAATAATACCCAGTTTTTATATAGCGCCTTTTTGAATCACTAAGCGCTTCCAAACTTGGAGATTATTACCCCGGCTTTAGCTGTGCTGCCATTGCGGCGCTCTAGCATTTCAAAGAATAAATTCCTGCTAGGTACCCATTTACATCACCTGGGTTAAAACGGGTTAAAACGGCTTGCCATAAATACGCAGCAATACGCATACCATAGGTGTGACTGAGGCATAAGGAAGGGAAAGGAGTACTGAGAGCTATTATGTACAGGGAAAAGGAAAATTCAAAAATACAATTAACATATTTTGTTAAATAGTGCATATCTAATTCCTTATAGGAGAGTTGTACATCAAAACAAATTAATCTGGTTAGACAGATACACGCACCTCCATCTTACCGGTATATTATTCTCTTATAATTATATTCAATGAAAGTGACCACTTAGAAGCACCATGGACCTATTACGAATGGACAATCATCGTTTTCGTAACAAATTAATTGTGATTGTCTATGTCAATGTCGTCTCAATAACGTTCTGTACATGTTTCTTCACTTTGATCTCATGAGGGTCACCGCCAATAAGCCGGGACAGAATCAAGATAGTGATTTTAAACATGTTAATCTACATGCGCAGAAGATAATAAATCGCTTATATCATGGGAAATCGATGTGCAGTTCTGGTTAATAATTGGAAATTGTTGTTCCATATACTGTGTTTTATTTTTGAAAAACATGTTGATATTATCAGATAGGTTTTATTGGATTGTTTGTGATTTAAAATCCTGTTTTCCCCAATTTCCTCATAATATTCCAGAATTACAATGCACAGGGCTTATAAAGATCATGGCCTTCTAATTGTTTTATAAGGTCATTGGTGCGTGCAAAAGTGTGCGAATCAGTAATAATAAATTTCTTATTACAAAATTGTCTGCTTTTCCACTTTTGGGATGTTTTTTTTAAGACACACTCTTACAGAGCACACTATCCAAACAAAACCCAAGAGAGGGAAACTGCTCCTTTGTCAATGCCCAAAAATGCTTTACGCAGTCGTTATTGTTAAAACAGCTGAATGTTCTCATTAAGATGCACATAATCAGAAGGCGTTGACTATCATTGGATCAAAGAAAGAATAATAATAATAATAATAATAGCTCACATTTATAATGCGCCTAATACTTTGTTTCACGTTAAACGTCCATCCGTAATACATTAGGTCTATGGAAGCACCAACTTCCACCAAGGATACATTTTCCACAAATCAATGACCTTGATCCAAACTATTTATCACCTGTAAGAAACTTGCAATTGATACAACCCAGTAATAATAATAATAATGGGTTCTTGTACAGCCTTCATGTCAGTCAGATTTGACCCTCCTGGCGCTCCCGATCATTACCCTGGCTTTAGCACGGCTGCCATATGGCGCTCTAGCATTTCAAGGAATATTCCTACCAGGTACCCATTTACTTCACCTGGGTGGAGTGAGGCAAATGTAGATCAATGTCTTGCCAAAGGACATTAGTGCGGCGGCGGGACTCGAACCGCGGACCTTGTGATCAACAGTCCTGCGACGTATCCAATTGACCACAACACCTCTGACAAAGACCCCTCTATAATAAAGTATTAAAGTACATCTCACTTTTCACCCATGCATGAATATCATCCATCCCTCTCAACTCCCTCCACGATCTTGTTTCATAAAACTTGATATCCATATATTAACAAACAATCATGGTAACTGTTATAAGCTACTGAAATTGTTGCGTTTGATTGGCTGTGAGCAAATTTGATACCAAACTGTAACATTTCTTATTTTGACAAAAGTATTAAGAAACAGGCCTGGCCCAGGGGCCTGTTTCATAAAACTTGTTTTCTATAACAAATGCTAAAATTACAAATTTGCTCTCAGCCAATCAGATGCCATGATTTCAGTAGCTTATAACAGTAGCTTGTAACTTGTTATTGATATCAAGTTTTAGTGATCCTGAGATATCCATATACTGACCATTTGCCATTCCATTCTGTAGTGACCACTTGATCCCTCTTGAGATTGACCATTGCCCGGTCAGGGTACTTATCCAGATATTCTCTGATGAAATCCCGGGAGAAAATATCCACATCTGCCCAAACACAGGCGCCTGTAGGAAAGGATGTCAAAATGACACAGTCAAAACACATTTTCATAACTTGGTATAAAGAACTTTGTACGGTACTTTAAGTGACTCAGTAACATTGTTGAAGGTTAATGAAAAAACTGTAATTTTTGTATAAAATGTCACTTATTATATTCCTTTTACTGTAATAACCCTCTAACATGCAAAACATCCTGAACACATTCTCAAACCACAAAGATATTTAAGAGAACCGTCGCTGTGCGACACCGTCTAACAGTAAATTCTCCCAACCTTTTTTTAATATTCCCCAAACGTTTTTCCATGAAAATAAGACATAAGTCAGGCTTTTAAAAATCTTTCACACTTAAATGTCTGGAATGATATATAGAGCCAATTCATTGCTTTGTGACAATTTACATTCACCTATAATGTAATTAAATTGTAATAATATAAAGTTGAGAGAATTATGAAAATGAACTTGAAAATGTGATCTCATAAATAGGTCGCTTTGTATGTATGAGTGGTAAGAAAAGCAGATATCCTGAATATATTCAATAATAATCAATAAAAATACAAGTCAGCCTGCCTGTGAACAGAAAAGTAAAATTCTTTGTTCATATTATGAACTACGGTTTAAATAAAACCAGAGTTTAAGACGTTTGATAATATAAGAAAAATCTCTCTTTTCACACTATACTTACTTGAATGATAGACTATATGGATCTTCTCACACGATAGATATTGAGCGTAACCATCGTCAAAAAACACCAAATATCTGCAACGAAAGAGGCGAGGTGTACTCAACAATGCTATAACATATACCGTAGATGTATATAGCAACCAGTATCGTTTTTTTAAATTGTAATATTAAACACAAATCTTATTTATAGGATTTGGAAACACATTGTGTATTTTTCAATGAACTTTACTTCAGGTTTAAGATAACGAGAGTCAGACTCAACTACGAAATGTGCTATTTTTTACTCTATTTTACCATCGATCACAAACTAATTGTAATTAGTCATTTATTGTTTTACTTGACACTAAAATTGCTTTTAACTGTTTTTAAATATTTGTATAATGTACATGTATATCGCTGTAGAACATGTATTTTTATAATTCATGCCATGTATTTATGTTATATTGACATTGTCATTGTACATGTACATGTACAGTATATATATCTTTTGTTTCAATGTCTCAATGGTGGTGAATAAATAAATTCAATTCAATTCAATAACATTGACAGGAACTTCTGAAGAAATCTTGAACATTCCCGGCTTATTTTTTGTATTAAGGACTCAATTAAACCTCTATCTGCAAAATTTCGTGTTTGTTATTTGAAAACCTACAAGTATGCAGTATAGTGCACAAAATCTTTTTATAATCATTGAGGAAAGAAGAAATGACAAGCAATAATCAAAACATGGAATTAATCAAGAGTATAATTTGTCTTGCCCCACTGAGAACATCCTAGTACGCTAACTTTCAGACTTGAATTATTCTTTTTCTGTTAAGTAGAGGCCACAAAGTACTGGTATTAGAATGTGCTACAGTACATACAGATATAAGAGCTTGATTCCAAAAGAGCTAAATCCATATTTTATCAAAATCAAGTTTTTTGTCTTAAAATAATGATCTCCTTCATGGGGACAAAATGCACTATATTACATATTAAAATTTGACCATGAATTATGAACATTTTTAGGTACAATATCCTGTTCATTCCAAAAGGAGCTAAATCCACGAGAAAAAAACAATCTAAAAATTTATTACAAATAAAAAATAACTCAGAAATCAGAAACAATATCCTGTTACATTCCAAGAGGAGCTAAATCCACGAGAAAAAAACAATCTAAAAATTTATCAGAAATCAGAAATAACTGGTATTTTTTTTTTCCTAATCATATATTATTGGTCCAGGGTGACACCTTTAACATATAACAAAATAGAGGTATATAGCTAAAGGGAAAGTGTAGAAACCAAAAAAAAAGCTGATTTACTCAGAAGTACCCAAAGTGGATTTAGCTCATTTTGGAATGAAACTCTTCATATATTGCATTGCATTTGCTGTATGAAGACATGCAATGCACCTCAAGAATCATTTTTTATAGATTTCATTGTTTAGTAAATAGAAAAAAACTTTTGCTCCAAATATTCAACATAGAATAGCAAATGAATGAAAAAATCAGAAAAAATGTCCCACTTTTAAAAAGTTGTATTGTTTGAAGTATGAATATTTAATCATGGATTTCATGATATGTCTTGATAGAGTAGTCCTCCCAGTACATTTAGGCGCAAGTGAGATTTGGCAGTCTTGTAAAGATTATCTGATGTTCAGTCATGCATGCAGATATTCAAATGAAAATGGTACCTAAATGCACTGGGAGGATAACTCTATTAAGACATGTCATGAAACCCATGATTAAACATTCATACTTCAAACAATACAACTTTTAAAAAGTGGGACATTTTTTCTGACTCACTCTGTATAACAAGTTATACTTTATTTCAATCGATCTTATACTCAGTTCTGAGATGAATTTTGAAATGAATTAAACTGAAACTCACCTCCCTCTGTTAGTCTTCATAGGAACCTCTGCTATGATACCAGCATACATCCCTTTTGTTTTGGCCCCTTCCTCTACCAAATAAGAAGCTAGGGAAAAAAACAGGCAGTTCAATTAAAAAAACAAGAAGTAAATCCGAACTGGGAAAAATAATGTCAGCCAACAAATAAAGAATTTGTTTGTTTCTTCATTCAACCAATTTAATCTTCAGAATCTTTAAGAATCGCCTACATATGAGGCGGAAAAACCATGGCGTAGAAATAGTTGTAGAAGTACAACTTTAATAGGCATATGTAAGTACTACAGATTCCTGGTCATATCTTGGCTCAATCTAGCTTTGGTTCTGTGTGAAACCTATTTCATTCATTTGGCACCAACGATTCATTCCACTATACAGCCGCAACAGGCGGGAGTATTTTATATAAAAGGTGAAAATAAAAGCCATTCGTAAAGCACCTCAATATTTAACTATTGGGAGTAAATAGTGTAAAATGCACACAGTAGAGCCTCTCTATGCTTGCAGGGGTGATAGTGAGCACTTTTTTTCCTCCTCAACCACGCCCCCCTTGAGATTAAAAAAATAAAGGAGGGGATTCAGGGGAAAAAATGGCATCTAACAACACTTCCCCCTTTTGAGTAAGAAAATTAGGAAAAATAGGGAAAATAGGGAGGAATAGGGAAGAATAGAGAAAATAAGGGTAAAAATCAGGAAAATTGGGATAAAAAAAATTGGGGAGAAAACAAAAATATCAGGTATTTTTTTTTTTTTAAACATCGGGAAGAAAATAAAAAATCATTATCAGGAAACCGATTTAAATCAGGTTTTTATCAGGCCTGATGCTTGACAGATCTGTGGATAGTTAAGGTCATTTGGTAACTATATACTTATTAGTCTACAGAAAGTTTGAAGGTTAAGACTTACCAACTACTCGAATGCCAACGGCAAGGTCACCTGGTTTAGAGGGCGTAATGACAGCTAAGAACTTACTGGACAACAGTCGCTTCCGGCCGTGCTCAAACTTTACCTTGTACTTTTTCTGTTAAAGATAAAGAACAGTTATGGTCATGTGATTGCATTGTGAAAGAAACGTTGTGGAATCGATCAGAAAAGGTTGATCATCTAGCATTTAAGTATTGGTGTGTACTGCAAGGTTCTGGAATCATCAAAATGATACAAAATTTGGCCCAGTCTTGGTAAAATTACAAGCACTGTACACAGTAAGATGTATATGGGATTACCCCCACACGTGCGCGATATCCATCAGGTCCAAATAGATATAATAATTTACCAAATTTATCAAATAAAAAAACATATTCTTTCACATGATTGGTAATAAAAGCTTCCATTTCATTTTTTGAAAGGGGGGCATTTCCAAAACTGGTCTTTACCTTTAAGAGATATCAACCATGTGCACCAATGACCAAGACATGTTTTACTCTTGATGTAAGGGGGTTCCATGTGTCCATACTGTACCCAAAATATGAGCTTGATATTATAAAGAGATATTGCAATTTCAATACAATCTGAATACACCTTTATGTGTCCATTCTTTAAACTGTATATTAGTTGCACATTGTCTTTAATAAAACATTGTTATATTCTTTTTCATGCAAAGTCAATTTCAAATGGATTGTAAAATTGAAATGATTTGTTATATTATATTCTTTTTCATGTGATGTTAACTGCAATGCATTGTCAAATTGTGAACATGCATGCATGAATGAATGAATAAATAAATAAATAAATCTCAGTGAAGAGTATGAACATCTTGAGTAGACTAGTTAACACATGCATACGCACTTGCATACAATAAGGTACGCGAAGGAACCCGTGCAAGTCTTAAACACAAGTTTTTACATTATCCTTTATTTTCTTCATACTTCTTAATCGTTTACCCAGAGAATGCCAGGCAAAGTTTTGTAGGTTGACGTATAGCTATACAAAAAACAAAAAACAATCTTCAGGGACCCGTGTCACAAAACACTTTCTCAATGACAAATGACAAAAATCAGTGACAAATCTGCTAATAATCAATCAGAAGCAAGGATTTCAGTAGCTTATAACAAAAACTGTCATTTTTCACTGATGACGAGTTTTGTGAAACACCCCCCCAGGTGATTGGTAGCTTGAATGAATTTGATTTAGAAGCCTTCCCCTGCATTAGGCCGAATCCTTAGATCTAGGAAAGCTAATAATCTCACTTCTTGTAATTAAAAACAGCCTCATGTACTTAAAAACAACATTATACATGTTTATTATTAAGGCAGAGACCATTACAATTCAAATTCAAATTCAAATGAACATTTATTTTCTTCCATTCAATTTAACAAACATATTTGACATCTGTTCAAACAATATAATTTATAAGTAAGAACATAAATATAACTAAAGAACTTGTATTACAAGGAAGAAGGCGCGAAACCAGATAAGCAGAGCTTGTAATGGGTACGCCCAAATACACAAATACATAATATACATTATAAATAGAAGAAAGGAAGAATGGGATAGGCAAAGAGGAGAAGAAGTTAGAGAGCTTGGAGAAAGAGAAAAGAAGAGAGGAAAAGAAAAAAATGAAATGAAATATACATTACATCTAATTCAAGTAAAAATGAAGAAATAGCGGGCTGACCCACCGACATGAGAAGCTTACCATTCCTTTATGATGTATAGGAGGACCGATGAGTGTTCCTGGAAACCAGAAACTTTCCTCCCCCTTGGCTAATACCTTCTTTCCTTCAACAAGCTCTGGTAACCTGTCATGGAAGAAACATATGCAGCAGATGTGAGGTAACATGAATGAAAACTCAAATATGCTATTACCATACTAGTGTGGTACGGTATGTCACTGAAACAGCTTCCGTAGGACTTTTGTGCCAAAGTTGATTTGTTTGCATTTTTGGATTCATTGGGGTCCAAGCTATCAGAAATTGATGGGGTTCAAATTTTCCTGAAGACACCAAATTTCCCTATTGCGCATTATATAAGCCATTTTGGCGCCCAATATGGACTCCCCAGGAAATGAAGGAGGGGTCTGAAAATTTGAACCCCATCATTTTTGGCCAATTGGGACCCTTTTGAAGCCAAAACAGCAAAAAAAAAAACAAAACAAAACAAAACAAAACAATTCCTACAGGATTACATACCGCAATATACCATCAAATTCTGTTAAAAAAGGCTCTTTTAAAGATAAAGTGAGTTCTGGTCATGCAATTGCATTGTGAAAGAAAAGGTGTGGAATCGATCAGAAAAGGTTGATCATCTAGCATATAAGTATTGGTGTGTACTGCAAGGTTCTGGAATCATCAAAATGATTAGAAATTTGGCCCAGTCTTGGTAAAGCTACAAGCACTGTACACAGAAAGATGTATATGGGACTAAACGACACATGAACGATATTTATCAGGTCCAAATATATCGATTAGTAGGCGGTTTCTCGGCAAAATTTGTATCATCACGTATTAGTCAAAACATATTCTTTCACCTGATTGGTAATAAGAGCTCCCATTTCATTTTTTGAGAGGGGGGCGTTTCCAAAACTGATCTTTACCTTTAAGGGGTGGCCACACAAATAATTCCCCTTCTATGACAAAAGAAATGTCCCAGGGTACAATTATCCCCTTCTCATCTGTTATTGTTTGTCCTCACTAATGAGAAAACACAATTAAAAAAAAAATTAATAGGCCAAACATCTGTTTTTATATGCTTTGTTCATCATTGCAGTCCCCCCCCCCCCCCCCCTCCTCCAACATGCCTAATAAACAAGTCAAATATGGCTATTATGAATGTTTAATTAATGCCAAACCTGACAAATAGCGCCCCATCCAATTGAACTCATGTGTGTAAAGTCAATACGGGTACCGGTAGATCTTTTTCTTTTGTTATACAAGCCTTTTCTGCACCCCCCCCCCCCTCCCTTTCAGCATAAGTCCGGTGTGTAAAGTAAATACGGAAAGATCTTATTCTTTTTTACGAGCCGGAGATTTTGGGAACACGCATGTGGTCCCTCCGTTCCCGGAGTGGGGGGCTGGAGTCAAAAAAAAAAATAAGTTTGAAACTTTTAATATATATAAATTCAGACGGTTCAAAAGTTTGGCCTTTCCTGGCTTCAAAATGATACTTACGTAGCATCGTCATCTCCAAACATCATTTCTTCTCCTTCCATCATGTGAGCGTCATAGTCACCTCCGTGTATGAGCTGCACCCCTTGACGGGCCTTCCCCCCTGGACTTCCCACCTGGACTTGTCCAGGGAACGGCAGATGGAGCTCTGGCTGTTGCTCTGAGAACAGTGGTCTTCTTGGGAACAGAG
>JAVYIG010015808.1:0-34155 GCA_035222895.1 Strongylocentrotus droebachiensis | reverse complement strand
GGGGGGGCACGGGGGGCACAACAAATTTCCAAGATCGGTTTAACTTTTTTAGACCCCTTTTTTGACCTCGATCGATTACATAATATAAGTGCCCCCCCCCCCCCCCAAATCGATCTCTGGCTACGTGCCTGGGTAAGGGGGGGGGGGGGGGGCTGAATGGCGTTTTTCCTCTATCATCATGATAATAATTCGGGAATCATGAACATTAATGTATGCTATTTAAAAAAAGTATCTAGAGGATGACGACGACAGATCGTCGACAAAATTCAAGAAGATAATGAGGCCTCATTGAGGGGAGACTGCTGAGCGTGATCGTTGTTTACCCGATCCGATCTCGAGGGTATCGAGTGAAAATGTCATCCATCGTCTGCACTTGTCACCTCTCCATCTCCTTTACCTTTTCACATCAACCTGTTCCCATGGTAACCGAACTTCATCCTTCAATATCCCGCTCCCACCTGTACATTTCGCGGTGCGGCGAGCGTTGTCGCCTCTCGCGGCCTACTTACATACGAACCCACTATGCGTGGGCGTATAGCTTTTCCTCCGTATCAAAATACGATGTTTTGCACAGCATGAGTGTGGAATATACTGCAGTACCAAATGTTCATGTTATTCTCAGACGTTGTAAAGGTTAATTAACAGCTGTAATATTTCATAATTTCACACATGTTATTGACTGAAATGCACGCATTCTAAATTGATAAAGGATTAAGTTCAAGGCTCAAGGGAAAAATTATATTATGTGCATTCGATTTGGATCCACCGACATAGAATATACAAAGCAGTAACAGGGCTAGGTTTACAGTGCGAAATGGACATCATGATTAAATACAAATCATAAAAACGGGAGGCTTTTTGATGTTATAAGACGGTAGGTGATTTTATTTAATTTGTAATATTTTACACCTTTAAAAAGTTGATTTGGAAGGAAGAGAATGACATTACAATATTCAAATGCTTTACACCTACACAGTAAGTTGTGACATGAAAATACCCCTCGCATGCGGCGTTAGGTAAAACATAACAACGTAATAACTTTCACAGTGGGGAGCATTTTAGCCATTCAGCCAAAACTACCCTGGGGAGTTATTACTATGATGGTACATATAAAGAAAACTATGCATACAATCATGTGACTAAAAAGCACGATGATTGTCATACTTAATCATCCACTCACGTTGAACTTTTGACCGTCTATCACAAGGTCGTGAGTCTTGTCGTTTCTTCGGTTGAGTTGTATGGATTCATCCAGTGACATGATGATTGGGGAGATTTTATGAGAAATGTTTCTGAAGTACTTTTTTCTTCTTCTGTAAATAGATATTGAGAAGATGTAAAATGTAATACGAAAGAGATGAGGAGAGAGGGGTGTGAGAAAGATAGAGAGAGAGCGAGAGAGAGAGAGAGAGAGAGAGTTAGAGAGAGAGAGAAAGAGAGAGAGAGACGGGTGTAGCGTGGACAGAGACACGCATATACACACTCACACACGCACGTACCCATCTGCACCCACACATGCCACTATTTGCACAGAAACAGACAGAGTTGTAGAGAGATAGAGGTAAGATAGGAATAGATGGATAGACGAGAGAAATAAAAGAGACATATAAAGAGAAAAAGAACTAGACATATAATACTTGTTTGGAACAAGTATAGGTGGGCTGGTCAACTAACATTTGAGACAAAATAGAGCAAAAATAAGCGACATACTGCTTACAAATTCTTAAAATACAATATCATTTAGATTCATAACGTGAACTAAATTCACCTTCTATAGGCATAACACGCAAATTATGAAGTTTTTGACATGAGGCCTTTAATCAAAATGTTCACTATGATGACGTCATCAAAATGAAAAATAGTTATTACTGTGCTTGTAGAGAATTGTCTTAGCTACATCATATCGAAATTTTGAAGAAAATTGATCAATATTTACAGAGATACAATCAATTTTACATAAATATGCTGACGTCATAATATGCAAATTCGTATTTTGAGTTCCAAGGCCATTGTGATGATGTCACGATACACTTAATGGCCAAATGAGACATGGAATCATTTCTCCGACTCATACTCTATCTAAATATGAAAACAAATTGAAGGTCACGGCTCATTCCAAAGAGCTATAATGGATTTTGTATAGGCATGTTTTTGCCCATATATGCTATGTATTAAAAGAGCTCGCGCGCAAAGACGTTTATCTTGAATTGACGCTCATCTTGTTATTAATGGTCATAAAGAGATAAACATGGTATCAAATTCCTCGAAAAAATATGAGAAATATCATGAAAGAAACAAAAATGGCGATTTTATGTTTTGTAATGTTGTTACGCGCGAAAACGCGCGCGCATGCTTGTACGCGCGATTTTTTATAAAATGCTTAAAATGACCTAAAACGTATGCAAAAAAAATTTGAGACGATTTTGAGCATTTTTTATTTTTGCGCGCGCACTGACGCGCGGACGTACGCGCACGCGCGCGCTTTTTGACAAGAAATTGACCGGACTGATATTGACCTTGATCATGATAAATATGAATGAGAAATAACTTACCGTTATGAAAATATGATCATGAGTAAATTTTCAGAAAATTTCACAAAATGGCGCCTAGATGACGTCATCAGTCAAGGTCAAGGTTTAAAACCTTACCGTGTTTTCTCCATATGCCTATACATATGTGTGCCAAATTTCAAGTTATTTTGCTAACAAAAAGTGGGTCGAAATAAGAAAAATAAATAATAAATAAATAAATAATAAATAATAAAGGCGATTTTAACAAAAATATAAGGTGGTCTGTATTAGATACAGCCCACCTGAAAAGAAGAGAGAGACAGAAAAGACAAAGTGGAGAGGGATGAGATAGAGAGAGAGAGATAAATAAACAGAGACAGAGAGGGGGAAGCTAATAGTAATACAGAGAGCAAGATGGAGTGAGAAAGACAGAAACATTGAGGGACAGAGAAATAAAGAGAGACAAGAAAGGTATAGGGGGACATAGATACAAAGAGACATACGCAGGCAGAGAGAGGGACAGACAGACGCAGGCAGAGAGAGGGAGAGAGAGAGAGGTTGCAGATTTTATGTCCAGACTCATTTTATGAGGAAAGATAATGTGTTGACCCATTTTAAATTAGTTGGGCCTCCACGGAGAGATGTTCATAAAAATGTGATTATGCCTTATAGCTATTATCATGGGATCATAAACCCCAAGGCAACATTACCCTCGAGCCCCAAGCATCATCATATCATTATTGTAATACAAACTGAACAGAGATGGGCATCGATATAGCTCTTAGGTGATTTAAAACAAATATAAATAATGAGCCATTAATGGCATTTTAGTACGGTGATTTCATATTTTTCCTTTTCTTCGTTTTCTAGAAACCATATTCCATGCATCATCATCACAAACAAGGCGCGGTTGTCAGTAGCTCCTGGGCGGGTTTCAAACAAACTTAATAATAAACCATAAATGGCATTGTATATTGCTTTTGCATATATGCCCTGGGAGGCTGGGACATTGCGTAATATCATCATGGAAATATATAGAAAACCCTTGTGATGAATCAAGTCCGTCGTTAATGAAACAAAGAAATAATATATTTAATAGGAAATTATTACATGACTTAAGGCGGGCCCCTGGACACCACCTAGCAATATAGCGTCGTTTACGATATTGCTAGGGCAAACATGATGTGTAATAGTTGTCTCATACTTTCCTATATCCTTATCCCTTGTGTTTTAGAACAATATCCACCTTGGGGTTAATACTCCATCACAAGTTATGATTCATGCCCTTAACTCCCCCATAGCGCCACGATCAATTGTGAGGTATTGTAGAGAGGCTATATCTATACCCCCACGCATCGGTACTACCATGACAACACACACCCTGAGCGCAGAGATGCTGGTATTTGGATAGTCTTTGCTTGCAGACGTATACTTTATCACCAACTATAGTGTTTTAGATTATATTTTGCACGTATGTTCCAACTCCCTGGTATATGCCTGTCGTTGTTGCTTTACCAAAATATACATAAAATTACTAATAATGATACGCACTAAACATTATATCTATCTGAGAGAGATTTCAAATGAGTAATAACAACCTTCAAACGGATGCCATTTTTCAAAAGAGGTTTTGGTTCGTCTCAGTTCTCACAGTTGTCCAAATTAAATAATAAAATTGAATTCTAGAGGTCGGGAGTTATGTAAATCAGCCATATAATTCCGTTATTCCACTAAATAGGCCTATATTAAATGTGTACTCAAATTTATGATAGAAGATAATTTAAAATGAAAGAATATAGAAGAGTGGCTTAAAAGCAAGACTAGTTGTTAAATTTAGTTTTCAATCGATAAAATCGTTTTATTGATTTTCTGTCCAAGTAGAGGCTAGACACGGATATGTGGTAAAACGCATGCACATCACCCAGCAACAAGTCCCAACCCCCCCCCCCCCTTCACACGCACACACAACACACACGCGAAGAGTCAGATTTCTCTTATTTGAACTAAAAATTGTCGATATAAATAAACGGTCACTCCTCTGAAATCATATCATTTTATAATTTGTACTAATGGAAACTTAAACAAATGCATCATAATTATTTTAGCGTCACAAGGTATCGGCAAATACTTGGTATAGTCATATAGCAACAATAAATATTTAAACATTTTAGTGAAGAGGTAATTTTGCCTTTGACTTTGTTTGATCGTTTTGTACGTCACCCTTCTTCAGAGGCATTTTATGGCAATTTTAATTTCTGAAGTTAAGGGCTTATATCGCTAATTATAAATTGTAGTTTTAGATATAGAATTCAAAACGAATTGATTAGCTGAGATCAGCGACCTGCTCATACTTGGTTCCATAATATATAGGAACATGTGGAAACTCGCTAGTTTACCCCATATACACCAAATATGATAACATTTCGATTATTCTCCGCACGTAATGACTTTCGTTATGAAGCAATTTCTCCTGAGTATAGAGGCCCATCTATTTGTATTCTAAAGGTCACATCAAATTTGTATTTGCCATTAATGAATCTGAACTTAGTGTGGCCTCTAATTTTTCTATTCCTCTTAATTTTACCGATTTTTTCTTCTTTCAAGAGCTCATGTATCATATGGTTACTCAGTTGTGCTAAAAGCTTTATGCATACAGTAGTGCACTAGTGCTGTACATAATAGACAAGTCGTGGTAGATGCAAAACGCAAAGAGAAGCTGAGATTTTCATGTTATTTGTGTTTGTTTCGAGACGTTCAAGACACGATAACAAAATAGGGACAGTAAAGTGGGAGGAAGAGAGGGAGAGAGAGAGAAATAAGAAAATATGTAGAAAAAGAGGGAAGAGAGAGAGAGAGAGAGAGAGGGAGCGAGAGAAATGAGAAGATCTACGGAGAAAGAAAGGAGAGAGAGAGAGGGAAACAGAGAGAGTAAGAGAGAGGAAGAGAGAAAACGAGAGAGTGTGTGCGTGTGTGTGTGTGTGTGTATGTGTTTGTGTGGTGGTGATAAAGCTTTACAATTAAAAAAAAAAATCTCATCCTGATGAAATATCAGAGTGTCTGTGCGTAGAAACTTATAAATGCCAAATCAAGAACAGGGAACGTGTTTAAAAAGCTTTCCTTGTCATTTTCTCAAGCCAGTCAGACCCCCATATGCAAGCCCCTTCCCCATGACTGACTAGACTCACCTTTAATATACACCACTGTGTAGGTGTGTGAATGCTAACAGCTCATTCTACAACATTCTTGCATTACTAGATCATGACGATAGAGAAACTGATATCGGTACCTGGTTCAATGTATTATAATATTGTCTAGACAATTCTATATTAAAGGCATTATTCGAGTTATAGTGAAAAACATGAACACGATTAAAGAGTATGTAAATCCATCTCAACGTACATGAAGACATATTATATTATTGGGACGTGTATAAAGTATCATACACTTAATTTTAATATGTTTATTTTTGTGATTGTGATAAATTTTGCCCTTCAGAAGAAAACAAAATCTATTTCCATTTGGAAATTTGTTTTTCATTGATAAAAGATTAATAATTAATTTGCAAAGAGAAATAATAAATTACGAAAAATCATCTGCAACTTAAACCACTGTTAAGTACGGGAATTAAAAAAAAGTTTGATGAACCTGGTGGTAGTTGTTTAAACTAAGAAAGATTACAGTTTTTCAAACTAAAAAACAATTAACCTTGCTTTTGTCTTCGATCTATGAAGTATAGATTGTATCTTTATTTCCTTTCCAATAAATGTATTGGTATACACCCGTCTGCATTCATTTTCAAAATGTTTTTCAACGAAACCATTTACACATCATAATAGATAAAAATACAAATTGTCAGTTGACAAACTTTATGAAGTAATTTTACGATCTTTGAAAAAAGAATCGCTAAAAATGCCGCACCTACATTTAGGGATGTTATGATTTATGTGAAATACAAACAAATATAGACAAGAATGAATGACAAATCTCAGGTTCTGCTTTCGATTTCGAATAGTTTCCATGTGTCAATAATAATCCTAATAACAGAAATTCCGAATTCTCAACAACACCTTTCAGTTTCAAGCCCGAACAACTTTACAAGATTTCGCAATGACCATTTTCTTTACAATGAATGAGCCTGTTTGTGCTGAAATTTCTTCATGAAAATACAAGCGAAGTGAAAGAACTTCTTTGTCAACTGAATGTTTTATGTTAACAATTACATTTCACACTTATGAACAAAAAATTTAGACTTTGCCATGCCAGCTTTCCTTTCAATATTTGAAAAATCGAATATTTGTCTGACGATGTAAACCTTATGGTGTAAAAAAACAGAGTAATAAGGGTTTCGAAGGAAAAAAACCCACTTAACCACTGAAGTGCAGAGAACTTTGTTTATTTCATGCGATAAGGATTTACATGAGCTCAGACAAGTTTCGACGGCGTTAAATTCAAGGAACCGTTTAAAAGGGTTCGGTTTATAATGCTCTTTCGCTTTGCTGAAATCAACAAGATTTTGATGAGGAGCTCCATCTCAGGAAAATAGTCAAATTAAACCTTATTGCCTTACCATCTTATTCAACAACTCAAAAAGATATGAGGGGAAATAAACCTCCATGCAAAGTATGACAGAGCAGTGGCGTATAGCATGGATCCAGTATTGAGGGACAGTTAAAGGACAGGGGGGAGGGGGAGGGGGAGCATGCTATATGCGCTTGGGCGACATACCCTAAGCCCCCATGCCCCAGTAGCCATATACCGTGATAACAAGGTATTGCGAAGAAGGATGCAATAAGGGCAACGATGTACAGAAAGTATTTCGGAGGAATGAAAACTGGGGTAATGACTTTAGGTTCCGGATTAGACGCAAAAAAAATTCGATGTACAAGTGCAAAAGAAACTTATATTGTTTACATTTATAGTGTTGTTACAACTTAAAACAGGTAGTATACCATTATCTAATCGGTACCCAAACCATCGAATATGCTATGTCACGAATTTTACGAAAGGATCATGGAGTATTGTCAAATCTTGTAAGGATCCAAAGTGTTCCTCTTTCCCATCGAATCCATTGTTTAGTACTTCACCAAATGACCTTAAGTTCTCTGGTCCAGCAGGTAAGGACATTCCGCATTCCACTGCATTGTGTACTTTTGATTGGAGATAAACAAAAGAAGGTAAACTTAGTCGCCATTATGGAATACATTGTATACGGGGAGACCCCCTAAGCCAGCTTATAAAGCTTATGGCGCAGTAAATGAACGCAGTCAGAAAACCATCGACGTAGTTATGAAATTCGTTCTTTATGTTGTTTGCTTTTCTCTGGAATGTAGATGGAAAATGATATCCATTATCAATAATGAATGATTTTGTTTACTTTGCCTCACCTTGAATCAATCAAAATTCAATGGTTTACGGGGCCCACGACATACTACTTTGTGACATTATTATTAATATTAGTAGTTGTATTATGACATTCTGTTATTTGTTTAGCTCGTTAAGTCGAATCATTTCACAGCTTTGCTGCACATTAATTATGTATGATTATGTCCCTAATAATGTTTATACTTTTTCATCACCTTGCAACGCATCCTCCAATTTGTTTGTTTTTCGTAAATATAAGTACAAGAGGCCTTTGGGCAGGGAGGTCACTTATAACGCAAAAGTACATCGCAAAATATGGAAACTATTCGAGATGACGTTCTATCAATAATAAGCGAATGCATAATGCTTATTTCAAAACCGAAAACGAGCAATGCAGATGTAACGTCTCAGGAGTTGCTTCTATTTCTTATAAATTTATTACCGATAGCAGCGCGGGAATGGACAAGATGCGACGGTGAAGACGAGGATGACGAAGAAAAAAAAGGGGGTTAATAATTAATAACTTCCTCCGTCAATCGGCGTATTCTAGTCCGGTCATCAATTCAATTAACAATCTCACATCTTCTTCCGCTTTCCATATTGGTCCTGCGATCGATTTGTGATGTACACTGAAGGCCTATCTAGTTACCATCGATTGGTTTATCAAGGATGCGCCTGGAGACAGGAGTCTAGGTGATGCAGTGGATAGACCAAGTCCAAGGGCAGGTAGTTGCTCCTTCAGCAATCGGTAAAAAAATACCTACGACACTTTCATATACAACGTCATACTACTACTACTACTAATAATATTACGTGTTTATATAGCGCTCAATACATCGATCCAACGATGTGCCTAAGCGCTTTACAGATATATTATTACCCCAGTCATCGGATTCAGGCTTACCCCGCACACAATGTATGCACATGTTCCACTCCCTGGGGAGCATTCCAGCCAGTCGCCATCTTACAAGCACACTTGCTCGTCCAACCACATGAACTTTCGCTTCCTACCGGGTACTCATTTAACACCTGGGTGGAGAGTAGCATGTGCAGGTAAATATCTTGCCAAAGGATTTTAGTGCCGTGTCGGGATTCGAACCCTCGGACCCCCCTCTTCGGATCTCCAGTCAAGCGCCTTAAACCACTCGACCACGACACTCCCATTCTAAGACTAAGAGATGGAAGTAGTATATAAAATCTTTTGTCGTAAATTTTCAGGATGGTATTTATCCATTTTGATTTATATCCATTAATTTGAGTCTCATTTGACAAAAATACATACAGTTTTAAAACTGTCATTATCTGGTTGAAGTTTAAGATCATTGAAAAGATCCCTCCAAGAGCTCGAGCTCTAGTTATCTTATCATGATGATGATGATGATGTTGATGATGATCATGATGATATGGATGACGACGTAGATGATGATGATGATGATAATAACCGCAGCTCTTCAGCAAATATTTAATCAGACAAATACTCTTAAATGTGTATATGACACTGAAGATGAATCAATTAAATGTAATTAAAAAAAAATAATGTAATATCAGCACTGGTATTTAGATAATCTATAGGTGAAATAGGAGTTTGCTAAAATAATGTTAGATGAAAAGTGTAACAAACAGCCAAAATAACGGGCGAGTTTGCTTTTCTTATAAAATCTAAAGATTCAGATTATCGTAGAATGAAGAAGTATGATTAGGAGAACTATTCAATAAACATAACTACAGCAAAATGAGATGGGATGCATATACATCATGTACTTTAATTTATCAGCGGCTTAATGATCAGAAAGTTCTAGTACTAGTAGGTCCATGGTTCTATAATGATTTTTTCATTGATTTAAGCGTAGTATAAATGAAAATGCTTTATCTTTCATTATATCTGTCCAAGGTGCACTTTTCTCGAGGTCACAATTTGTTATGACGGTACACGCTTAAAATAGAAAATGTGGAAATTTCCAGACTGGGTCTCTCTTTGAACAAACAATATTGCCTCTCGTTTCAATTATTTTTTCACCCAGCGTTGCGCAAACAGTAGATCTATTATCTCATCGAAAGAGAAAGCTGCATGCACAGACAAATGAACTGGGGGCAAATAGAAGGAGAGAATACGAGAAGTACCTAGGGAGGGAGAGAATGGATTTGGGGAAAAAAGCAAAGAGAGAGATTATTACCTATATAGGACACAGAAAGAGAGAGAGAGAGAGAGAGAGAAGGAGAGGGAGTCCCATCATGAAATAATCCCAAGAGCTACTGTATGATATTTTGTAGTCTCAAACCCTTGTGATTGGTTTATTCAAGAAAATTTGAGCCTGGTTATCATAAATCATATTGTAGTGAAACCAGAAAGTAAGGATGCAGGCTCAAATGTATTCAGATCAAAGTCATTCTGCTTTCATTCTGCTTTATTTAAGGCCAGGAAAAATATCAAACATGATAGAAAAGGCGGTCCAATACTAATAGACTCTATTGTCAGTATTGCCACTCCCTGAAGGAACATCACATATCTGCAGGCCTTGGTCTATCTGCCCCGTGACACAGCACGAAGCCCACTGTTAATCCAGACATATTAAAACATAGCACAAGACATTTGAATCACATAAATAAGAGGTAAAGCAAGCTACCACCTGACTGCATGCCGGGTTGCTATGTCAGGGAACCAGGCATGCAAATTAGGCAGACATTAAACAAAAGCTACTTAGTAATTTCAATACAATCTACTTCCTGACTGCATGCCTGGTTGCTATGTCAGGTAACCATTCATGCAAGTCAGGCAGACATCAACAAATGCTACAAAGTCATTTCAATATAATCTCATTGCTATGTCAGACAAACATGCATGCAGGTCAGGCAGACATCAACAAATGCTACAAAGTCATTTCAATATAATCTCATTGCTATGTCAGACAAACATGTATGCAGGTCAGGCAGACATCAACAAATGCTACAAAGTCATTTCAATATAATCTCATTGCTATGTCAGACAAACATGTATGCAGGTCAGGCAGACATAAAAAAAAAGCTACAAAGTAATTTCATTACAATCTACCACTTGGCTGCATGGCTGGTTGCTATGTCTGGCAACCAGGCATGCAAGTCAGAAAGGCATCAAAGAAAAGCTACAAAGTCATTTTAATAAATTTACCACCTGACTGCATGCCTGGTTGCTATGTCTGGCAACCAGACATGCAAGTCAGGCAGACATCAAACAAAAGCTACAAATATTATTTATTTAAATATAATCTACTTGCTTTGCCAGACAAACATGCATGCAGGTCAGGCAGACATCAACAAATGCTACAAAGTCATTTCAATATAATCTACTTGCTATGTCAGACAAACATGCATGCAGGTCAGGCAGACATCAAACAAAAGCTACAAAGTCATTTCAATACGATCTACTTCCTGACTGCATGCCTGGTTGCTATGTCTGGCAACCAGGCATGCAAGTCAGGCAGACATTAAACAAAAGCTACAAAGTCATTTCAATAAATCTACCACCTGCCTGTATGCTTGGCTGCTAAGTCAGGGAACCATACATCAAACAAAAGCTAGAAAGTCATTTTATTACACTATTATTATTTCTGACATCTGATGATGAGATATCAGAGTGCCAAACCAATAACAGGGAACGTGTTTCCAAAAAAGAAACCGATAATGACGAGGGAGACTGCGAAAGGGAGAAATTCACAGGTAAAGAGGTGGAGAATGGAAAGTGGACGGTTGACTTGCACTTAGGCATAGTGAGAATGAAAAAGAAAAAAAAAAATCAAAATTGAAGAGTAAAATGGTTAGAATAAGATAAAAATAGTGAAGTATCAGTGATAAAAATTGAAAAATTAAATTTCAAGATGGATAAGTAAGATTGCTGTTTGTAGCATCTTGTATTGGAGACAGCGGTGAATCACATAGTTACCTTTGAGCAATCGTCTGTTCACTCTCTTCACTCTCTTCGATCCGAATAACTTCTATTCAATCAACCATACTGCTCTCTATTGTGACGTAGAAAACCATGACAAGGGGAACAAAAGACCAAATTCTCCCACGGTGATGACGGAACAATAGAGCTAACACAATGGTCATACCTGGGGTTTATATTTACCTTGTTCATACACACAGAATGCGTATACACAGTAACCTTAGTGGAGAAAGTGTAATGTATTGCGTACTTCGCAGTGTCTTGGGATTGTCAGTAATCGTTATGATGATGGTGATGATGATGACGACGATAATTATGTACCGTTGCTTTTATGCATGGGAACAAAATCGTAACGTTTAATATATAGGTCATAAATGGTTAACAGTAAAAAAAAAAAGCCTACAAAAACTTAGATAATTACTACTGCAGGAACGATATAGATGTTTCTTGCCAAATATTACATAAGAAAATATATTGTAAAATGATATCCCATCCCAAGTTACATACTCTAATACTCGAAAAGTATGATCGCGGCGATTGCGGTATTCGAGAGAAGAAAGAGTAAAAATTGCAAAATAACACAAATATATATAACAAAAATAAGAAGAAGAAAGAAAGAAAGAAAGACAGACAGACAAACACAGACAGAATGGAAAGAAAATAAACAGGGAAGGAGACATAGCTAGTATAATCATGAGAACTTTATCAGTCTGTTGACAGACTTTATTGATATTATTAACACCACAGTCGTTCAAGTTTGTTTCCCACGCTCTCGATATTGAACGAATTCAAGAGAAACACTCCCATGCATGACCATGAAGAAATTACATATCGTTAAAATCAAACATTGATTCAAAGTCCAGGGTTGGGTAATTGCTCAATTTTAGAATTGTGTAGGACTTGTTTGATTTACATTGCACAATACAGGCAAAGATCCAAGATAGAGATAATGTGTAAGATATGGAGAGCGAGACAGAGAGAGAGAGAGAGAGAGAGATAGACAGACCGAGGGATAGACAGAGAACATGAGAGGTGGAGAGGGGGGTGCACAGAGAGAGAGAGAGAGAGAGAGAGAGAGAGAGAGAGAGAGAGAAAGAAAGAGAGAGAGAGAGAGGGGGTATATAGAAGAGAGACAATGATAATCAGATACTAAGTGGAAAAAGTTTGATTTCCATGTCTCAGCTTATGTCAACCTCATCCCATACTTATGGCTCACAAGCTATTGGCAAAATAACTACTTTTTGAGGGGAAGTACACTGCATCATTTTGTTTAACAGGTCGTATCGAATAATTCTCTCAAGTTAGAAGAACAAAATTTGAATCAGAAAACAAACCTCAACATTACAAATTACATTTTTCGAATATATTCATGTTAACATTCACAATGAATGTTCACTGTTTTATGTTAGGCGATTACATTCAACTTAACTCCATTACGAGATGATGTTATAAACAACATCACCTTTCATGATTATAATGTTATATCTTTAGAAGTTTTTATAAAATGATTCAAGTCGATATTGGGTAATTAGTTTTCACTTGTCTTGATTAAGGCATTAAACAAAAGTGTCACACATTTTACTCAGACTGCACAAGAAACACAAGTAAATTCCATATTTCAATAATTCCCACGATAAAGAATAGAGGACATTTTTTTTTTGATAACGTGGATCTTGCATGGCAATTAATATTGCATCGCTTCTTCAACATCTACGTTGGATGTAAACAGTGGCGCCTCGTGAGTGCACATCACGTGATCTTATCAGCGGTCACGTGATTAACGAGAACCTTCTCGACATTCTGATGTGTGTAGTAGACACGCGTTTAGCCTTCTGAAAGATCTGCAAAGCTTTACTTGAAGTTGTGTCGAGATGGGGGAAGGTGCTACGTGATCAGATGGATGTATGCTCGGATAGAACCTTTCATTGAAAGTTATTTGGATAAATTATTTTGCTATATATCTGCTTTTAAAGAAGGCGAGGGAAAGAAAAATTCATAGGTACTCTCTCAAAAAAAAAGAGTGAATTTTCAAAATCACGGACGTCACTCCTCTGGAGAGTGAAAATGGAGTGAAAATAGAGTGAACATTCACTCTTTTTTCTTAGAGAGCACTCTAAAATCAATCGATTTTCACACTTAAACAAGTGATCACGGACGTCACTCCCAAGAAAGTGAAAATAGAGTGAAAATTCACTCTCTTTTTTTAAGAGAGTATATGATATTAAAACAAATAGATGTCACTTTCTTATTGCGTGGTATTGTAAACACAATCATTATTTTGTATAATGAAATGTTTTTGATAAAGCGAGCGTAGTATCGGTCTAGCTTTTTCTCTCGGTCTCGGGACCCCAGGTCTCGGGTCAAATTAAGTTAGAGGAACTGGTACAGACTGCTCCCTCCCTCACTCATCTCTGCCCTATCAAGTCTACGCCATCATTTAACCGCAGATGAACCACACAACAATCCAGCCAGCTGTCATCAGAAATACAGATGGATTCTCATGTCTATATTTGGTATGGGTTATAACGAGTATAAATCAGACACACCTCCCGCAACACCCCAATAAATATGTAGCCATCCCAGATCAAGTTGGAACTCGTTTCGGTTTGCTAAGGGTTTGTCAAGACATCAGGGGCTTAAGTTAACGAGGAGATGAGACGTCTAATTACACATGATAATCTTCTACCGTCGAAGAACAGACTTGGGTTGGATCTTAATGTGGAAGAGCAAAACACTGATAGTTTGATTGAAAAGTCACAAATTGCATAATTATTACTTGCACATTTTGATAGATTTGATATAAACTTGAACAAGGCATTGAGAAGCATTAATTCCTAATCCACGACTTTTTCTTGGCTCGAAAACGTAAGACGTAAATCTATTCAGCAGTTGTCGACAAGGATAAAAAGAAAATGACAATACAAAATTTGCCGAGTATAATTACGGGTTTGTCTATATATTTTCGATGGGTTAGGGGTAACATCCCCGAAACGTCATCTATGACGAACCAGACAATGCTACAATGTGTCCTTTCCTAGTTTCCTATAATTATTTTGCTCGGGTTATACCGTCTTACGCCAGACTTTGGCAAACTGATAGTGAACATACTCTTGGCAAGCTACCTTACTGTCTGTCGAGACTAATTAATCTCCAAAATGTCAAACAATCGTGTCTGTGATGTTTCCCCCTGGTGCCTGGGACTTCTCTCTCCTGTCAACCATTACCTGTCCCATTAACCTCTTCCATGCCTATTCAGCTGCTTGTTCCCAATTAAACTACTTTGGGAACATTCTCACAAGCTTAAGGATGGACAGTTTGCCCCTTGAGATATTTGGAAATTGTGATCATGACAATTTTCCTCGAGATTATAAAATCATATTAGAGGTATGCTGATCAAGCTCTTATAAGATAAAGGAAAGTAGTCGAATGTGCATGCTCTACAGCATCATTCTAATTGTTTAACGTTAGTAATTTTAATTTCGCTGGACATTCTAATTTGATAGGCTCGGCTAAACGCTGACAAATAAGAACTTTGTGTTCATCTTTTTCTTGGATCTTGCATCCTATACAAGAGTTCGAACTTTCACGAAATCCAGCCAACAAAATATTAAGACAGATAAAAAGAAAAATCCTCGATGCTTCTTTAATTTTAAGGTAAACTAAGGTACGGGACTCAACCTTTGCCAATTTCAAAGTTTCGAGAACTCCTTTCATCATCGTTTCGTTGACAAAGTAGACAGAAGTTGAGAAAAGATGTTTTGAAAATATATTTTGTTTCACGACAATGATGCAAACTGATGCATATTCTTTTGAAAGCGATGTTATCATCACAACCATGGTGAAACGTTGCAGGTGTCAATGCTCATTCATTTGTGAATATTTGAAACAAAACATCAAACCAAGCAAATCGCTGATTTACCAGTACATCAAGATATCCCCAACGACGATTGCGACGAGAGATATAATAGCGAAACGTTTCCCACGAACGCATCCTAAATCCGTTTCCATGACGACCACCGTCTGATTACGACTCTAAGTATGTTGAAGTCAGTCACGTGATAGATGTGATTGAGAACTTGACTCGACGCCAGGCCGCGTTGTTCTGCTACGTATCGCTTAAGATATGTATGGAATTCAAAGCTTACATCTTACATTACCCATCATATCATCAGACATCAGACGAACAGGGAGGACCAGAGGAGTGTCATGTTGTCGTTTCACTTCTTGGTCTTCTCCTCTAGACTCTGGTATAACTTTCACTGATTCCCAGTAAACGACGATCATCATCATCATCCCCATGATCTTGGCTAATGCATTCAGTATGAATATTTACTTTCTTAATTTGTTTATTTATTTATTTATCTATTTATTTGTATTATTAAACAGGGTATCCCATTCGACATCAGTTGGTCTCCCATGGTGGTGACGGTGGTAGTGGTAATGATGATAACGATGATGATAGTGATGATGATGGTGGTAATGATGTTAATAGATGATAATGAGATGTTGATGATGTTGATGACGATCCATGTATTATTCTTGGCGATGACAATCAATTCAAATTTTATCGTCCAATGATTGGAAATTTGTTTCGTTTGTATGTCAATACAAGATTACAGATTATAAACAACAATAAGATAAAAATGAATACAGAATAGTACATGACGATGATGACGGTGATGATAATGAATAAAAAGAAGACTAAGAAGAAGAAGAAGAAGAATATGATGATGACGAAATGATTATGGTAGGGATGCTGACAGTGGTGGTGGTGGTGGTGGTGGTGGTGGTAATGATGATGACGGTGATGGTCCTGGTGATGATGCTGGCATTGATGGTGATGATTATGATGACAATGAATATAAAGAAAATGTACTAAACATTTCACGAGAATGCAACAATTCAAATAACATTAACAGATGAAGTAATTTTGACAATATAGTTGTGACAACCAGAGAGATTAGTTTTAAACTTTTCAGCCTTATAATTTCGATGTAAAAGGTGTAATGGTAGTAACGTGTGAGAAAGAGACTCCGAACACAAGCCATGGCGGACTGGTGGTAACCATATCAGATGGTTAGATGACCTCGTCTAACCTCAACCGAGGAGTGCGGTGAATTATGTTGAGTGAAAATGTTTGGGGAATGTAGCATGTTCTTAAAGGAACATTGGACCAGCTATATCATTGCACATCGTCACCAAGAAATTGTGAAATCGCACCTCCCAGAGAATTGAAAGATGATTGATTCCCAACTGATACAGTCATTGTATAAGTTGATAAATAAACTATAAAATTAATAAACAAACTGTTTAATCAACAAAAATATTTTCGACAGCAGCGAATGACGCCATGTGTTGAAATTTTCTAGTAGGCCTGGCCTACTTGTTTGGTTCTTAATCAATCGAGCATACTTCAAGTGTATTTTGTAATATCATATTCACTCTCTCATAATTTGTTCATCTCTTTCCATCCATAATGTATTAGGCACTAGTGGACTGAATTAAGTTGCCTAGCTTTGACACGTATATATTATTTGTGGTGTATACAGAGGGTAGGTACAGAGAGACCACCCCTCACAAAGCCATGTTTACCATATTGTCACCTTCTTATACTATTGGCCTAAGTCATATTTTCAACATTTGAGAAAAACAGAGAAAACTGATTTAAACACAGAATAAATGACATGTTTGCCTATTTTACACATAGAGGTTTGGGAATATATGACGATTGAAATACAAATAATGCTGCATATCAAATCTGTTTCATAAGATGATTAGATTACTCATTTACTTTGGGTTTAGTCAATAATATATATATATTTTTGTCTTCACACGCTCGTCTTAAGCCATTATACTAACTGGGTATAAGCAGCATGAATATGTTAAATTCAGCACATATGCCATTTAAGAAAGGTGGATAGCCTCATGAAGAGATGACTGGGGCGAAAATATAATTTTCTTAAAAATGTGACTTCGGCCATTATTTTTAAGAAGGTGACGATATAGAAATCTGGAATTCGTCAGAATAATTGTTTCTGTTTCTGTACAGCTGTTTGTTTTCAGGTTTCATTTGATATTCAAACATCTAAAGGTTGCTTTGTTTCGCAATACACACTAATAAATAAGGGTGCGATTCTGCTACAATAGCAGCACCCTCTGCCGAATGCGCGTAGGTGGATGCAAAATTGCATCCCGATTGCATCCTTATTTTTTAGTGTGTATATGAAAATCAGTGGTCGCTTCACTTTTATAACACTATCTCTATTTTTTAAAAGACACCATTTTACAGACTTATACACAGTCATGTATAGATCTTTATACAAAAAAGTTCTTCGACCTTTGATCGTTATAGCAGGTATGCAATCGTGCTAACATATTAATTCTGATAATATCTATACGGAATGTAAAATATTCTTTAAACAACACCAGCTAAAAAAGGGTTTAAGTATTCCTCCCCATAAAGTTGGGGGGGGGGGGGGGGTAGTGGTGGTGTCCTACTCGTAATGTATCATTGCGTCCTTACCTACTGTAGCCCTAGGGCAAGTTCCTGACGTTATGTTTATATTTTCCCAATGGGGCTTCGAATGAGGGGGGGGGGTACCCCCTCTTTACCACATGGGAGAAAAAACGCAACCGATGGAGGCGCACGTCACTGTGTATATGCCCGTGCTTTGAATACTTAACAACGTTATTCACAGGAGCTGTCATGCATCTACCTGGCAAGGTGTAAAATCAACGAATTATTCATCTCATTGACGTCACGTATTTACATAGTACCATTAAAGTTGAAATGCCGATCTATTACACTTACATCACCCACTCAACCAGAATACTATAGCTGACAATGTGGACAGGCATGCATGGACATGAAATAGTGCACTTTAAAATCAACACCCCTCTGTTTAAAGAATAATTACAATCTATGGCCATTGGCCCCATTAAGAAACTAAATAATAATATTTAACAAAAATGTAAAATATGGCAATGACTGACTAATGGGGGCCTACGCAGGCCTACTTAATTCTTGTTTTAATGGAGGTATTTATAGGCGTTAAAATATAAATTATCGAAGATTTTAATTTTATAGCTGACAGTGATATACAGAATAGGGAAGGGGCTTCCATCATTAACACAATTCTGCCCTTTTTTAATTTTTAATTATGTTTGATGTGTTAGTTGGCAGGTATGAGAAATCCTAGCATTAAAAAGTAAGGTATAGGGTTGAAGAAAATAGAACCCCATCAGAGGGCCCTATTTTGTTCTTTGTTGGGGGGGGGGGCACAGTCATGAAATGTTGTGTTATGGAATGTGCAGTCAAAGATGTCTTTTGAAACCCTAATTTATTATTGAATCCAAAATCGGATCCTCAGATCTAAATTTTGTAGCCTGTAGGCATACCTGAAATAAACGTTGGCAAAAGTACGTTGACCTATTGTTCTGGGTAAATATGCCTATCCATCTTCGTTCTCTTGTTTTGTGAGAAGGTTTGGGGTCTCATGCATGGTCTACCAAGGAGTTATTCAGTGTCACCTCCCTGGTCTACCGCAGCGATTCTTTTGCTCTTTTTCACGCGATATATCTGTTTAAAGATGTTTCGAATTGTTGCCTGAACTCAATTACCTAATTTCCAGGTAGAGTTGTCCCCAAACAGCTTTACAACTAAAGCGTCGTGGGGTAGCAGAGGAGGGATTGAATACAATCGAAACTTGGACATAATATTACCTCATTACTAGTCTAACACCGTTTTCTTATACCCTGTCAAAAACCACAGGGATTGAGGATTGCAATATGAAGACCTGCAGACAAGGTGAATCAGACAACAAAACAACAGCCCCCGGCCTCCCAAAGAGAAGGAATGAGGAGAATATCTAATAGTCTATCTGTCTAAAATTTTCGCGTACTCTTTTACGATTTAAAGCCCCTCTAACGTTTAGGGAGACCAAAATTTGTCCAATTTCGGGGGGGCAAAAACTAACTTGTATTTTTACAGTGATGTGAAAGTGGATGCCATTTACCACACACTTCTGCAAAGATTTTCAAAACAATATTGATGACAGAATGCCATAATTTGGATTTACTGTTGTACGCAGAAAACCTCAATTTTGTATTCTTTCATCATGAGATTCGCCTAAATAAAGCTCGAAATTAGACCAAGGGCAAGGTCGTTTTAACCTTCGTGTTGAGGTTTAAGTTAAGACAACTTGATGATATGGGCATCCTAAACAAGGGTGGGGGGGGGGGGGTTCGGGGCAGTTCCAAAATAATTTCGTAATCTGTGTATCTATGGAGCGTGTAAGCTTCCAATTTATACGACAGTCACCCCAACCTGAGGATTAACGAATCGTCCAAACAATTATGAAAACACCAATATAGACCAAAGTTTGGGTGTAGGCCTACTTGTTCAAATTCAATCCCAAAGTCAGATTATGCAATTCAATTCAACAATTGAAAATAAAACAAAGTATTGTCCGTTTGTTTATCTTACGACCGTACGTGAAGTTGTCTACTCATCAATTCGGAAAATCTGTTGAAAAGATTTGTTTGTTAACAAACGAGTGACGAATGATCCCCTTGGATTTCAGTCATAGTTTTTTTGAGGGAAAAAATCTCGCTTGTGTAAAACCACTATATAGATCGGTCATTATTTTTAGGGTGTAGTCCCATGCACTCCGTTCTCAAAGTGCAGATACATTTACACTGTATATAATTTTATATGGCTTATATTTCTAAACTATATTAAGTGCACTTTTATCCAAATGAAATACGTCCAAAGTTTTATGTTAAAAGTTCAAAGAGCTTATCCTCGAGTGTTTGATTTAAGTTGTGAATTAGAATAGGTCGTGGAATAGATTATATAGAAAAATGATCAGAAAACCCTATTGATACACAATCATGTATGTGCAAAAGTGAAAACATGGCATTAAACGGGACTGTATAACAGGATACATGTGACGTGTACCGGTACATTGATCTTGACCTCTGTTAATGACTTTGTCCATGACCTGTGTTGATATTTCGGAAACGACCATCAGACGTTCAGTTTTGTCTAGAACGTTGATCGTTCATGGAATATTTTCATTTAAGATCCTCCATTGCACTATAACGACTGTAGTTTTAAAATTTGTATGGTGGCAAAGTCTGAAGTACAAACTTGAAGCAAAGATGTTTGATAAGTAAAATACTGACTTATTCAAATTTATTTCTTTGTTTATTTCTGATTTTTATATAGGGTGGCACATATCATTTGATGGTCTTCCATGAGGCCCTGTTTGGTAGGAATAAAACAAATAACAGCAGCAAAAACAAAATAGATAATTACACAAGCATATAAACAGGAAAAATACAAATTAATTGGTATCCTCATTAAATAACTGATCATTCAAGAATTATCCTTGATCATTTACAAATTCAGTAAAGATATTTATATTAAAATATACAGTGTATATTGATATTCCTGACAACTGACATCATGATGAAATAGATCGATAGTGCGATATATATACTGCAATTAATCTCACTACATTCGTCGAATTCCCAACACTGGACTAAACAATGTAATATCTAACTCTAAACCAAACCCCAAACCAACCTCAAACCCAATCACATCCCTAACCCAAATAATGGTAGTCTTCGACAAAGTAAAGCCAAACAGGGACATTATGTCACTAGCACAAGTATTAGATAACCAAATAATCATATTTTATGAATAAAGATTATGAATAAATGCATGCTAGACTTTTGGAATAACAAGGAGATATCGAATCGACTGGTGATATTATTGATTCTATCTGTTCTTCACATATAATAACATTATCAAATGCTACTGATAATAAACAAAAATCATCCAATTAAAGAGCATCGAGACCATTTTGAATTGTCTAAATCCTTCCTGAAATCACAAGTTTAACATGAGACCGATCTCTGTAACACCACGTGACAGCACCGTCATGAGATCTACCTATCAATCTATCATGTCTAAAGTTCAAAGTGCATTATACAACGAATCATCGTCCACGCCTCTTATTGTGTGCGATCTTTATCAAATAAAGCAAATATTTGGTTTTGTGACGTCTGGACTCTGGTCATAAAGTTTGAAAAGACTGCGTAAAACGAATAACCTTTATAGTTCATTCACATTCTCAAAATGAATGACTCGTATCTTTAGTTGAAAAGAACGGGTGATACGAATAGCCTTTGTCAACGAATTCACTCGGCTTCACAATGGTTACAAAAAAAATGTATCTGATTGTCATAACTGAAAGAAGGTCTTCTTAAATTATGAAGTTCACTGAATCTGTCTCGTATCTATACGCTTTCTTTCATGTTCTTTCTTGAAAATGTATAGTTGTTGAACTTTGTCCATACGGTGTCTATAGGATACAGCAAATATACACAAACATATATCATTGATCAATATTGATGGTACATTACTCACAGTAATTGTGAGAGAGATAACAAGGCAAAGACAATATAACCGCCTGATTTAATTGATAAAGACAATTTTGCGCAATATTCTATTCCGATTAACTATTGTTCTTGCTGTGCTTCGCCTAAATTATCGAACTCACAATGAAATGGAGTATTTTATGATTGAAAGTAATTCACATGATGCAACAGGTTTGTATTAAAATACGTTCCAAACACCCTTTTGTTTATTTTCATAAATAATTTTGGAACAGAAACAAAAAGAGTCCATAGTGAATCCTGACATGTGATTTTCATGTGAGTCATGTGACTATAGTCTAACATGATGAAAGTATTGCACAATGTTTCATGTATTTTTGGTATCTTTTAGTTGAACTTTGTTTCTAACAACATTAAAGGCATCGTTTCACAATGTTAAATCTGAGATGCATGGCCCTTCGTGTTGTCAGTGTCTGTATTATGGTGTAATATTGAAGCCCTAACAAAAAAAAAATACTCTTCAAAATGATAATGAAGTGCCTTAAAAAAGTAAAAATCTTTGAGTGACCGGTTTTACCATACTCATTTTAGCCAATAGACTGTAGTGTTACGAAAACGTAAGGAAAACGCCAAATTTTATTTGAAAGTCATGGGATTCATGTACCCAAAGGTTTATAATTATGATTACAGCATGAGCTAAATCAAGGATTATTTTTTTCAGGAGCTGAGACAAAGTTACCGGATCCCTAGAGAGTATACTGGTAAATATGAAACAGACAACAAACTAATAGTTGCATCATAATATAAATATTGCCGTTTAGATTATTATTTGAGGAGATTTGAGAACTAATCGAATCAAAGGGTTTGCAAGACAGTATATAAACAAATTAACATTTATTTCGTTCTTTGTTGTAATATCATCATGAGACGAGAATAAAACCCCACCAACACAACAAATACAATACTGAATCTCACTGAACGAAGTTATTTATAGACTTTATGAAAACGAAAGTTGTTGTTATTGTTGCTAGTTTGTTGTTCTGTTTTGCACTTTTCAGGTTGTTGTAGTTTCATATGTGATAGCGAAGAGCCCAAGTCTGATGAGACAGTGGTGCAATAGTTGACAAAGTTCACAAACCTTGAAAAGAGTGATCAGTGACTTTCGGCAAATGACTTCCAGTAAATAAAATATCGCAATATCCAAGCGTCCACAGGCAAGTGAAATTAATCATACTGATGATTGATTGTGAAGCTTGTGTATTTCAATCACCATTCATGAATTATACAGTTATGCACGATTCAATCTCTTTTAATATGTACTCAAAAATATTAAAAATCGTCAATTTTTATATTTTTTTCCTTCATAAAATGTTGTCACGAGACCAAGCTGCGGGACATCACGTGACTGCTCCACCATGGGATCTACCTCTTGATCATAATAGAGTTCAAAGTGCATTTCACCATATTTAACAACGATTCAACCTCCATGCCTCTTATTGTGTGCGACTTTTATCAAATAAAGCAAATATTTGAAATGTGACTGCGTAAAACGAATAACCTTTGCAGTTCATTCACATGCATTCTCCAAATTTATGACTCGTTTCTGACTCTTATAACCTTT
Organism: Strongylocentrotus droebachiensis; assembly: GCA_035222895.1. Lineage (NCBI taxonomy): Eukaryota > Metazoa > Echinodermata > Echinoidea > Camarodonta > Strongylocentrotidae > Strongylocentrotus > Strongylocentrotus droebachiensis. Next base: position 10,340 of record JAVYIG010015808.1, on the reverse strand, counting down.
GTCAAAATCTCACTCGATATTACAATGATCTATATTCACGGTATCTGACTGTCATAGCTGAAATAAAAAAGAAAAGTTGAAAAGAATAATCCAAGACTTCCGGCAAATGAAATGCAGTTAATAAAATATCGCAATATTCAAGCGTCCAATAAGTGCATTAATCATACAAATTTTGCTAAGCTTATGTATATCACGAATCATGAAATATACATTTATTCACAATTCAATCTCTTTAAAGTTTTACTAAAAAATCAAATAGTATTGTTGATAAATAATGTTGTCTCTCTGATAGTCTTTGGCATTTTGATGTTGCAATCAGTAATAGATTCACACCACTTCAAACGTTACATCATCGAATTTTCAGAAATATGGTACAGTTCTAACAGAATAGAATGACCTTATTATAATTTGTGTCCCCTCCCCAGATTATGAATCCGATTCTGAAAAGATGATGTTTTAAACTTTTCGGTTGAATGAGAAAGTAAGATTTATTTACCTCCATACATTTTTATGTGGCGTCTTGTAATGGCTTACAAGAATGGAATATGCATGGTTCTTATGAAATAACAGAAAAATAAAAAGTTTTAATCTACGAAAATATTAAAAGAACTGTGAACGGCGAATTTCAAAAGAGACGAAACGGAGAGAATCATATTGAAATCCATCTTTTCGATGAATTATCTCGTTTGGGTATTTCATGGGCTCTTTGCCAAACACAGAACGGATAACCAGACATTAAGAAACTGTTTTGAAAGATGCATTTTGATTGATTTTGTTCGATTTGCCAAGTTTCGATCTTTCTCATCATAGTTGGAGAGCATTGAATTTTAGGTATCCTAAGTTTTGTTTGAAAGCCCGCTAAAACAATGCTCACATACATGGCACATGAAGCATGTCAACAGCAGGATGTTCGTATCTTTGATTTTACTTGAGGTTTGGGAAAATGTTACACAATGATTAGAGAACTGATGATCTCATAAAGTCACGGGACTTTGATATAAAACAATCTCCGGATATCATCGAAACTTTGGCAGTGAATCAGGAGTCTGAAACAGGACGTTATCCCACAAACTTTCCCTTCACGACTCCGGGAGAGAGAGTTGATGACATGACTTTCCTTCCTTCAGCGTGTCCACACACAAAACAATTTATCCCGAAACTCTATAACGAAACGTCGTATAAAGAATCATAGTATAAATTCCAAAGTGTCCACACACAAGAAACTTCATATAAATAATCATCGTATAAATTCAAGGATGTCCATAAACAGAAGAAAGTAATCCTGAAACTCTACAGTCTGGTCTCCTTTCGCTCGAGGTCACGTTAAGCCCCGCCCAGTTAGTTACACTAGTTACACTCCCCCTGTCCACACACAACATTTTCCGTGATTAGGCGTGATTCTTTATTGAGTTTCAGTTCGAAACGATGCCCAAACCTGCGTTTCGTTAGTGAGCGTCCACACACACAATTTCATCGTAAAACTATCGCGAAACGGTATCACTATCGCGAAACGGTATAGCTAATCACGGAAAATGTTGTGTGTGGACAGGGGGCTTGTATCATAGTCCGTTGAGAGCCAGAAGGGCGTTAACCCTATAATGAAAACATTATGATAATGCCCTTATGGTTCTAAACAGACATCCTCAAACATTCTTTGATGTCAGAGCTAATTGGGCTCCATACTGACGTGACAACTTTTTGCATTGATGTGGTGCAATTATTGTCTACTGAAAGTAACTTCGTGCTGGGATACAGAGGTGGTCTTCTGATCCTTTCAATACACCAGTACAATGTGTGCTCATGAGTGTTATTATGGGCACTGAAACAAAATGGTAATCGCACTAAAGATTAACATGAACAGAAGAAAAAAACAGTACTGAGAGAAGGAGTACACTATAGACTAAAATGGGGATTCGCAGACTAGTAGAAAAAGAGTTTTAGAGGAGGCAACAGGAGAAAAGGAATTATGATAAGAATAATACGGAAGAAAAAGAAGGAAACAAAACATTGATGATAATGACGATGATGATGGCGATGATGATGCTGCTAATTATAATGATGACGATACTGATGGTACCTGTACTACTAACTACTACTATACTACTACTACTACTACTACTACTACTACTACTACTATTATTACTACTATTACTACTACTAATACCTACTTCTTCTACTACTATTACTAATAGTACTACTTCTAATAATAATGATTGTACGAGGAGGACGTGGAAAAGGAAAATAAATATGATTATAAGTCAATGGAAAATTGTTATAGATAAAATTAGGAAAGGTTGAAAAATTGTATGTTTGATAAGACTTATGAACCTTGATAATTATCATACATCTAGTATCATATTTTTGTTATTGACGTTGCATAATATCACTTTATAATAATCTTAACACAGATTTGTAAAATTGTGAAACACGCATGTACTAGCCACAGCTAACAAAATGATTCGGCATATTAAGCATAAGATTGACTGTCTCTGAATAACAAACATGTTATAATTGTATTCGTCATGCCCTCAGCCCATAATTATCATTCATTTCGAACCGCAACATTGTATTATTTCCTGCCATTCTTCAGAACTGCTGATAGATCATAAAAACAGCTCACACTCATTGGACATCATTTCAATTGACACGGCTCGCCACCTGCCCCATACTACCCCAGTGGCGTAGCATGGGCCCAACCAACGAGGGGGCATTTTCTTCGGGGGAGGGGGTCTTGGTTGGATTAGAAGCAAGAGAAGTAGGTGAGGGTATTCGAAGGGATTTCATCATTTTCTTTCACATGCAGGGTCTCCCAATCGCTCTCTTTTTCTCCCGTTCTCATTCTCTCTCCCTCTCTCTCTCCCCCTCTCTCTCTATCCCCCCTCTCCCTCTCTCTCATTTATATTGTAACAGTTTGAGAAGGAGTAGTGTCCCTGTACATCCTGCGCTATCACCTGCTCCTATACCAAATATGATGCGTATAACATCTCTTATTATTATTGTCTGCCATCAGATGATTCGATCCATTCATAATTATATTCATATTATAACAAAGCCAACCAAACAAGAGCCCCTCAAACCTAATGATTCTACACCCCTCATTTCGACGACTACTCATCCATCACAGGAGACACAAGTCTATGCGTCATGATAAATCTTATTCATTCCTCACAACTCTTAAAATTTCCTTTCCTCGGGGTAAAAATTAAACCACTTCGAATATTCATAATTATGATTCAATATTCCACCGCGATGAAACCACCAAGATCATTCCATTACCAGAAACCATGTATTTTGGAATGTGGAAGAGCCTGGCAAATATTGATTTAGACAATAGTTAAGAATGGGATTTATTTTCATTTGAACCCACAACTATTTGAAGGTAATATTGGGGTAAGAGAAAAATACGTCAACTCTTTATTCGACGGTAATATGATGTACAATCAGAATGAATGAATGAACACAAAGAACAATACTCCACAGATAATATAGCACAAGGTTATTGTGTGGTGTTTATGAAATATAGAATGGTGCATCATTCATAGTACCAGCTCATCTTGTTTTCATCGATTTCCATGGCTGAAGTGTGAAAATAAATCACCACGTTTCTTGGAAGCCTAATATATTGTTGTGCGTTGAAGAGATTGAGAATGAGAAATAATGAGTGTGACATTATTTCTCACTTCGTGTGCTGGGTTATTGATTGAACTATCCTTTACCCCTTATTTCACACATCTATGATAAAAATATTCCATGATGCTTGAGAAAATATGTATGCTGAGAGTCATATCATTCTGGAATTAACCATCCTTTTGGTTGTCAGAAAATGGATGATTAAAGAACAATTATTTTTTATTTTTAGTTATTAATTAAGCCCATGTTCTTACAGACCGCTGCTTAGGGAAAGGGAGCTCCAAATTTATTTTCACACACCTTAAAATTGTCAGGTTTTTTATTTTGCCTACAAGGCTCGAACAATTTGAGTCATGTGCCAATTTGCCAAACATAAAGGACACGTTGCCAGAACATTTGAATGGAAAGGGGGGGGGGGGGGGTGCTGCCCTCGTACGCATTGCGACACATTCCCTCAACTGAGGAGTGTTCAGCAACAATTTCAAAAATCAAAATCAAAATGCACGAACCATGAACCCATGACGTTAAGTAGCTAGCTGTATACAGTCATTATGCCATCATTGCACTATCGATATTTTACACACAACTAATAATACTTCGATCACCTTGGCTTTACATGAATTTGATAGAATTTTGGTATAATTAGATTATTTACTTCGGACCTTTTCAACAACAACAATTAAAAAAAATAATAATGTAAGTATCCCTTCTGGCATATAGCATGGATGCAGCAATCATCTTTATCTTCTTCACTAGCTATGGAATTAGATGATTACTAAAGTAGGATACAATTGAAACCTTCTCAGAAAAAAAAAAAACTTATATAATGGATAGATGGAAGGGAGGCGATCAGATAGATTTAAAACTCACATTTAATATGGAAAGTGGGATAAGCCAAGAAATACATGTCATGTACGTGGCAATCTCATGAGGGTGATATGCTACCCTCATATTTTGACATTTTGAACATTACACCATTCTAAAAATGGCTGATGCTATTGGAAAGTGTGGCGTAGTAGCAATATGGCTACCATCCTTTCGCTGTCGTTGCGTCATTATCCTAGGGGCACTCAGTAAAGAATGATGACGTCACCACTTTGATCAATACATCCGTTCCTATTGTTATGGATTGATCAGTGCGCATGACGATGATGGTTAGGGTGGGGGGGGGGGGGGGGGACCTTTTATCTACTTGGTTACGAGTTGTAGAAGGGAGTCTGACATGAGCTAAATATCTAATCAAGTATGACTGAACCCCGTAATGAATGAAATGAAATAAGTGTATCTCTGTTGCATGAGACCAAGAATATAAACATCATTTTTGTTAATGAATAAAAAGAGTATTAATTTTATGACCTATCAATCAACCTCTCTCTCTCAATGTCTCTATCTGTCTCTGTCTCTGTCTCTCTCTCTCTCTCATATCTCTTCATGCCACTTCTCTTCTCTCCTCTCTTAACCACATTCTTCTACTTTCAAAGAGAACAGAAAAGCATAATATTACAATCACGTATATAGGCTGATATTTAGAAATAATATTCCATTAATACTTAAACACTGCCATGTGAAATCATTATTTCTGTTACATTGCTTCTATTAAAAATGATCACACAAAATTTCATTACGTCCATGTACATCCTATCTTAATATTAGTTGAACATATTGTTGTGTGTATTAAAATAATGGCGAGTGATGCTTCCCTTTAAGCCCCATATGGCTTTGTGGCTCGCCTCTGATACTAATTAAAGTGTTCCCCAGCATAAATTATGCACGAGTCGTTCAGATCGACTGCGTTCTCTCTCTCTCTTTGTGCCCCTCACTTCTATCAACGCTGGTGCATTGAACATGTACGTGTAGTATTGGTATGACTGTAACTATGTTCTAGCATGGACCTACTACATGTTCATTACGAGTTCTTTGACTTTGTTGCAGGTGGTTGTACATTTATACGACACTTTCCTTCTCCAAACATTGTGTTTACTTTGTTGATGATTTCGATATTTTACCACATAAACTAGTCCCTCTTAGCTACTTTTAGTTTCATTATTCAGAGCTAATTTACTATTGGTAATTATAAGTTCAAACCTACATGATCGAATACAAATGTATGATATGTTAAGGTGTTTATACATTATTGTTTGTAACTGTGATATTTAAGGGCTGGAATGAGAGAAAGAGAAATAAAGAAGGAAAGAAAGAAAGAAAGAAAAAAGCATACTGCCCAAATGTTGTGTATGGTGTATTTATTTGTAAATATGTATGGTTTTTACGTGATTGTGTGGAATATGGATTGTAGCATTTTCATATGTTGATCTACCACTCTGAAAGAGGGGAAAGAGATGGAGAGAAAGAGAGAGAGAGCGAGAGAGAGAAAGAGAGAGAGAGAAAAAAAACAAAATCAACAGCATTCAGTAAAAAATGACAATCACACAACTATTTAATTCATAAATCATAATATATATCTCTTTATTTTACAAGTTTACACAGCAAAGTACATGTAATTTGCAATGCACAAACACAATATATCATGTACTTTAAGATGATGAAAAAGAAACTGTGAACAACATATTACTGTTTCAATCAAAAAGAGAAAATATCATGAGTTCCCTGATACAAAACAAGCAAAGTATTCCTCCAAAAAGAGTGAACAGAAAAGAGATTGGTGATTACAAAAGTGAAAGTATTTTTATCAAAATTACATGTAATGTGATATATCACATACAACTTACTTCAAATATAGATTATCAAATTATGATAGATTTCAGTGCTGTAAAGTAAAAATAAGTTAATCATTATGAATATATTTCGTTTTATAGAAGAATTTTAGACTATATTTTATTTACCCTACTTTTACAATTGTTATTCCTGAATCTAGTTTAAACAATCAGTCTTTTATATTCACATATTTTCTGACTATGCATTTGCTTATCTTCAGTATAAGTTTATACAAAATATCTGGAAAAGTAGCCCATTTGAGCTTTGTATGAGAATAGAGTGATTTTAGTAGTTTCACTGACTCTGGTACTGCCATTAACAAACCTACAAGTGACGAATACAGTATGAATCATTCACAGCACAGCACAACCACAAATGGCATTGACTCACAAAAACATACTTCTTTCCTATCACACATTTAAACTGTGGACATATAAAAACAAGAAAACAGCAAAATCGGAGCAAAAAATGATAAAAAATCAAATGGAACTGAATCACAAAACCACAAATTTGATGAAGTCTTAGTACTACATGTAAGTTCACTTCCATACTTAGAAATATAAACTCCCAACGAGAGATACATCTATATCAATTGTACTGCTTCGAACCAAACGTGACTTGCTAATCTCTTACATGTAGATGTAGATAATGGATGTCCAATAATTAATGTCAATTTAGACATAAAACAGAAAATCTGGCGTGAGCTACATATCTAAGGGTTCTGCTTATCCCAAATTCAATTGTACATGTAGTAACCAAATTTCCTGCGTAATTTTCTTTGTGGTAAAAGGACTGAATTTTTAATCTTTCAGAGTGACACTGAAAAAAAGGATGACCTTTGAATTTGACCTCTGTCTGGCATGGTTCCAGCTTGGTCTATGGGTTTGAGATGAATAATTTCCTTCCTTCCTTTTTGAGGTGAGGATTTTCTTTTGTCCTACGATTCCAAACTGTTCATTGTACATGTGCGACATGCTGTATTCCATTCAAGATTCTAAACATATGGTATAGCCTACATGTACAAAGGCGCTGTAACTTGAGCAATCGGGGTGATTAGTTGAAGCTTTGCAGCATGCCATATTGATATTGAATTACACTGAATAATATACTTCTATCATTCTGTGGAATGAAAATAATATTCTTGATGCCAAGTGTAAAAAGAAGGGCTTACACAGGGAAAACCCCTTTTTAGTTTCGCTTCTTGTGAATGGAAACCATCATTCTATTCTCAAAGACAAAGTTGTGTCTGGTCTATAAATATCCTTCATTAAATAAAATAACTCATCCAGGGTAATTTCTGAATCGCATTTCCCTATTCATTCATGTCTAGAGTTCAAAATCCTCCAGTTTCCTTCATATCTTGATGATGCGAAACCATATCCTGGCTGTAATGAATGCATTTCCTCTTAGCTACAGGAAGAAGGAACTTATAATGCATGCACAGATTTTAATGGTTTATCAACGGTTTCATATATTGAACTTCCTTGTTTTCTGAAAATGCAACCAACTTATGCTTGGTATAAAATTTTGTAGGAGATTTAGTCCAGTTTAGGACTTGGTCTACGTGTAAAAGTGTATATGTAAGACTACATTTACAAATGTAGGGCATCTAGCATGTTGCACTAGTTTTCTGTAGAGCAATGCAAGAGTTTGGTCAAACTCAAAGGCTTAACAAAAAATAGGAGCAAATTAAGTGTTGGTCTACATGCCTAAATGCACACGTAGGCCTATATACATGTATATCAACAGCCAATCAAATCATGAGCATTTGCATCTTTTGAACTGAAAAGTCCAAGTACTTCCTTCTTTGATATAAGGAAGAGAAACAATAATTAATTAACTCAATCTTGAACACACTATCAATTCTCATGTCATGTCTTTTATCTCTAAAGAAAGAAGTTTGCTTACATAGTGAGTATGTACTAGGCTTAGTATGTACATTGTACAATGTAAAGAATGGGCTTGGCAAAAAGCACTGTTCTGTTGTGCTTGCGGGTCCAATGTACATGTACAATGTATTGCAGTAATGCAAACACACACACAAATTTGAACCCCATTCAAATGCCACCCACGCAAAGCGCTTTTGTATAGGCCTGGTGAGGCATTCTATACAGGATGCATTATAATGCATACCGCACTACACTGTGAAGGTAACAGCGTACTGTGTGTGAAGCCCATTGAAGGTCTCTGGTCTAGAGAATCGATGGTATGATATACATGTAAGCAAGTACCAGGCAAAATAATGGCCATTTGCCTGTACACTTCAACATGAAGGCCTCACTGTGTGTATCACCACTCACGTTTATTGCACATTTCAAAGGAAAAAAGTAGACCGTTTCATTTATCTATACCGTGTATGATAATAGTTCCTTTGACAAAACTTGACACTAATATTAATACCATCTGGACAGTAAATATAAGCATAATCGTATGTAAATGAAGGAAAACTTGAAGATACAGTTCTTAACTTGAACAATCCTACATGAACATTTCTTTGTCCGCAAAATTCTGATATGTTTACTAGTTGGAAAATAAATGAATAAGAAATGAAAAAAAAACAGGTCTTGTATTTAGTTACAAGAAATTTATTATCGGATTAAAAAATTCTGGGTGGCCTTGGCAACTATCATTTTTTAGCACAATAACAAAAAACATCAAAAGAAACAGAAATTTAACTTGTAAAGGTCAACTTATAGCTAGCCACATATACCATTTAGTCTTCAAATGACATTTTCTGACAAGATCTGGTAGTTAGCCAGTATTTCACTTTGAAAAGAAAAATTACACTGAAAAAAAAAAATACCAAAAGACTGCCACATAATCATTATGTAGGCAACATCAGACACTCATCAACATCACATTCAAAAACAAAAAATATATTCATCATTTGATAAATATTAATCAGCTGCTAAAATATCATGAGCATCCTTTGGTTTTTTGCAGGAGCGTTTTCTGGTAATTGACTCGCTTACTGTTTCTTCTCCTTCAAGAACAATTGCATTGCCTTCCTTTTGTTTAAGAAACCAAAAACTCCACTTGCAAAAAAAAACATGGTTTCTACCCTAAGATTTGGCGAAGCAGGCAACAGTGATTCTTGACTGAAAGGACTCTCGACTGGTTAGCCTTGGCCTATACAGGTCCATCGAACATCATGACATTCACTGTGAATATACTGCATGAATACTGCACTTTTGTAGTGTCAACATTTCTATGGACAAGACAGAGACTTCTCCCTGTCAGATGTTAAGTCAATTTCGTTCTCCCTAATTAGACAAAAAAGTAGCACGTAATTCTGGCAACAACCAACTAGCATATAATGAGATGTAAGAGATTGGGGGGGGGGGGGGGGGGGGGGGTCGGCTACCAGTTATTATATGTGTCAGCATTTAGTTCAATGAATACTGAAGAGGCTACTACAGGTTATATTTTGACCTAATCTATTTCAAAACAACCATAGTACTGCTTTCTTTAAATGTCAATTTTCGATTTACATCAAGACTGAATCTTATTTTGCATACAAAATTTTCAGTTCAGTTTTTCAGAGGGAAAAACCATGAGCTTTTAGAACCTTTCACCTGGCAGTGATAGTTTACAAAGTTACATGTGATTCCTCAAGGCTCTATCAACTCTTCACATTTGAACAAAAGCTACAATTGAATTAAAAATACAATCCTCTCTCCTTACAAGTTAGAAAAGCAAAGTGAGTGCCTGTTAAAAATAGTCTGTACTATTGAGATTTAGCTGAATTATTTGAAGATTGTGAGACGTTGAGAACAGCAGAATATTGAGGAAGTTCTCTGAAAATATAATTTCTGGTAGATCTGATAGTATTCCTTGATAATGTCTCGAAGATTTGTTGCCACTTTGCAGTTGCTGTGCTGAGATGCTACTTTTGTCTTCTTGATGATAGTCCAGAGAGTATTAGGGTGCACTGAAGTTACTGCTCGTAGGGAGGGTTAATATCTTCCAACAGTAGAACTTTGGCAATCGTCCAC